>JAVJIF010031133.1:0-268733 GCA_038442645.1 Agave tequilana | reverse complement strand
AAAGAGTCTTGTTCTACATGCATGCAAGCAATATTCTTTTTCATTTTTTATTTTCCTTTTTAATCATGTCATATTTTTCAAGCAATAGATGACAAAAAGTAGATAGCTCATCATATGACATGTCCTCATCATCGGATTCGGAGTTTACCTCAAGGGGGTTATCCCCTTGGACCATATAGCATACGTTGGAGATGTCGCTTCCAACGTCCGAATCACTCCCCGCATAGTATAGATCTTTTTCGCCAAGGGAGGTGATGATGTTCCATACTACAAAAGCCGATTCAACATTAGAAACCCTAGATAAATAATCATCATTTAGGGTTGACTTGATAGCATGAAGGGCTTTTGCATTAGCCTCAAAGTACTTGTTATTATTAAATATGAATCATTAGTAGTAGCAAGATATACATGAATGCCTAAGGCCTTGAGGTACAATGACATCTTAACCTTCCAAATGTTGATGTTAAGGATGTCAAAGGTGGGTGTTGACATGAAGTCCATGGTGTGTGTACAAATCTTGTGATTAGCCTAAAAATGAGGATCTTTTACTCTAGGTTGTTAGACCCAAATCAGAGTACCAAGCTCTGATACCAATTGAAATAACACCTAGGGGGGTGAATAGTGTTGGCTAATCTTATGTGGTTACTTAATGCCAAATGATGCGGAATTAAATCTATTATGACCAAATTAAACTTCTTTTAATTAAACACTTATGTACAACACAAGAGTGTTGCCGAATTCCCTTTGCAGGGCTCTGGACAAGCTCCTCTAAATCCCCTTGAATGGGTTGAGGTGCCACGTTGGCTCTCTTGGTTGAATACTAGTGTTAACAACAATCCCAATCAAGTATAGCAATTATGAGCACAAGGGAATATATCAAGCATGTAAATGTAAAGACACATGAAAGTAATGCAAGATATAAATTAGACAAAGAGAGAGAGAGAGAGATAGAGTAAGCAATCGCAAACACAAAGGGTTTGTTTCGAGGTTCGAGCACACTTGCTCTACATCCCCGCCTTCGAACAACGAAGGATTTCCACTATGCAAGATCCCAATGGATCTCTCCTCGGTGCCGCAACACCTACAATCCTCGGACTCCCAAGTCCCGTACACACGCAAGCTTCACAAGCTCGCCGAGGCGCACCTCAAACCAAAGAGTTCACAACGAACTCAACCACCAACGAGCACACTTGCCCGTCTCCTCAAAGAACAAAGAAAGATTTTGGTGATCACAACACTTTGATCACCTTACAAAAACTCTCACTACAACACACATATAGGATAATATAGCAATGGATAGCTCAAGTGTGGTGTGAGAAAGCAAGGAAAAGAACTATGGTGAAAAACACAAAGAATCACTTTTACACTCTTAATAAAATCTTCCCTTTTGATTGGAAGTATTTGCACTTAAATCTTGTGGAGAAACTCTCTGAAAAGACTAGGAAAATCTGGCTCTAAGAGTCTCTAAAATCTTGGCTTCAAACAATGACAAAAACCCCAATTTATAGGCTGCCAGAAAACTAGCCGTTGGAGTCGTCAGAGCTGCGGTCGACCGGGCCGGTCGACTGGCCAACGGTCATTTTTCCGACCGTTGAAGCCTCCGGTCGACCGCCCGGTCGACCCAGAAATCCAGAGAGCAGAACTCTCTGCAGCGGTCGACCGTACGGTCGACCGGACCACTGTGCTGACAACGTGCACAGGGCTGTGCACGTCGTCGACGTCCGTCCGGTCGACCGATTGGCCTGTCAGCCAGTCCCTGGTCTGAAAAACTGGGATTTTTAAGGTAGTCTATTAACTCAATACAAATCCCATAAATCCTCAATAAAATCTACAAAAATAGTTTCAATGTTATGCAATGATACACAAACATGCTTGCACAAAATCAAGGCATGTTATAATAGATTTGAACTATTTTTGTAACTTGGAAATATTGGCTCAAAAATAAAAATTGTTTTTCCAGAACATGTTTTTCCAAAACTAGTTTTTCCAAATCTTCATCAAATACAAAACAAGATATTTGAGTTCATTATAAAGCATAGTGTGTATGGATATGATCCACTACAAATCATAATGATATATCTATGTTTTTGACATTAAGCTCTAAACTTGGTTATGGTTGAAAAGATATACATGATAGAAATACCAAAAACCAAGGTATATATATTTTGTCACAAAGAAAATCTTTTACTAAATAAAAATTTTTTCTAAACATAAAAATCTTTTATGAAAGCAATTCTATCAAGAGTTCTATCAAGAGTTCTATCAAGAGTGTGTGTGTGAGAAACTTGAGCAATCCACCAACTATCTATCCTTTACATTTTTAACTAAACAAAAAAACTAAATCTTATACCTAGACCCAAGTCTTCATCTTTTTGAAATCTTCACTTGAAGGCTTCTCATCTTCTTGACTTGGTCCAAATGCAATCCACCGAGCTCATCTCTAGATGTGTTCTTGATGCATAGGCTCGTGAATCAACCGGTGCTAGCTTCCAACTTGTCTTTAAATCCTTTGTTGAAGCTCCACACCTACTAAGATCTTGATAATGAATCTGTCACTAATTAAACACAAGATCATTAGTAATCATAACTTCACGAGTTGATCATCATCAAAACTAGAGTGATAGGCCTTTGGGCCAACAAAGATCACCCTAAACCCATCTTTATAAGTGAAAGCTTATCACTTACGGAAAGAGAAGAATTGATAGTACTCGTAAGAGAGTATATCGATGTCTTCGTATGGAACTACGAGGATATGCCTGGACTTGATCCACAAGTCGCCATGCATCGTCTGAACATCAAGCCAGACGCCAAGCCAGTTACGCAACAACAACGTCGATTTTGCCAGAAACATTATGAAGCTATGCAAGATCACCTAGAGGGGGGGGTGAATAGGTGATGGCTAATCTAATGGTCACTTATGAACAAATAATGCGGAATTAAAACTAAGTTGACCAAATTAAACTTCTTTTAATTGAACACTTATGTATAACACAAGAGTGTTGCCGAATTCCCCTTGCGAGGCTCTGGACAAACTCCTCTAGATTCCCCTTGAATGGGTTGAGGTGCCGCGTTGGCTCTCTTGGTTGAATACAAGTGTTAGACAATCAATCCCAAGCAATTATATAACAATAAGCACAAGGGTATATCAAGCATATAAAGATAGACAATAATTGAATGCAAGATATAAAAGAGACAAAGAGAAAGAGAGAGAGCAAGAGTGAGCAATCGCAAACACAAAGGGTTTGTTTCGAGGTTCGAGCACACTTGCTCTACATCCCCGCCTTCGACACACGAAGGATTTCCACTATGCACGATCCAACCGGATCTCTCCTTGGTGCCGCAACACCTACAAGCCCTTGGACTCTCTAGTCCCTTACACACCACAAGCCCACCGGCTCGTCGAGGCCGCACCTCAAGCTACAAGAGTTCGCACCCGAACCCTAAACAACCACGAGCACACTTGCCCGTCTCCTCAAAGTACAAGATGAAATCTTGGTGATCTAAACACTTGATCACCTACAAAAACTCTCACTACAACACTCTCCTATAGGATAGATACAACTATGGATGCTCAAGTGTAGTGTGAGAAATCAAGGAAAGAACTTTGATGGAAAACTCAAGAAATCACAATAAACACTCTCTTGATAAAATCCCTTTTGATAGGAAATATTGGCACTCTATTTTGTGGAGAAAACTCTGCTAAAAGTATGGAAATAACTGGACAAAAGCTCTCCTAAAATCTTAGCTTCAAACAATGACAAAACCCCCTTTTATAGAGGCCAGAAAAAACTAGCCGCTGGGATCTGTCAGTGCTGCCGGTCGACCGGGCCGGTCGACCGCCAACGGTCAAAATCCGACCGTTGGAGCCTCCGGTCGACCGTCCCGGTCGACCGATAAAACCCGAGAGCACAGCTCTCTCCAGCGGTCGACCGTCCCGGTCGACCGGCCACTGTGCTGACAACGTGCACAAGGCTGTGCACGTCGGTCGACTCGGACGGTCGACCGACCATGGTGCGGTCGACCGGTCCGGTCGACCGACTTGGCCTGTCAGCCAGTCCTCAGTTCTGCACAGATACGGGTTTTGAAAATAGGTCTTTTCACTCAATAAAAATCCCATAAATTCACAGTAAATCTAAAAAATAGTTTTAATCACAATAAAAACTGTTTTTCTAAAAATATGTTTTCTAAAACTTATTTTTCCATAACTTCACAAAATACAAAAACAAGATATTTGAGTTCATTTTAAAGCATAGTGTGTATGGATATGATCCACTACACAATCAAGATAAAATATCTATGTTTTTGATATTAAGCATAAAACTTGGTTTTGGTTAAAGATGTGTATAATAGAAATACCAAAAACCAAAGTAGATATTTTGTCACAAAGAAAAAATCTTTTTCCAAAATAAAAATTCTTTTCTAAGACATAGAAATCTTTTATGAAAGCAATCCTATCAAGAGTTCTATCAAGAGTGTGTGTGTGATATAACTTGAGCAATCCACCAACTATTCTATCCTTTACATTTTAACTAAAACAAAAATAAAATCTTATACCTAGACACAAGTCTTCATCTTCTTGAAGTCTTCCCTTGAAGGCTTCTCATCTTCTTGACTTGGTCCAAGCTTGATCCAAAGCTCCTTGGATCACCCCGTGCTAGCTCCAAATCTTGACATTTAATCCTTTGTTGAGCTTTGCACCTACTAAGATCTTGATAAAGAATCTGTCACTAATTAAACAAGATCATTAGCAAATATAACTACATGAGTTGATCATCATCGACGATATTGCTGTCAAAAGCAGCGATAAGAACGACCATCTTCGTGACTTGAGAATGATGTTCGACATAATGCGGGCCATCGACTAAAGATGAATCCGACAAAATCCTTCTTGGGGGTTTCGAGTGGCAAGTCCCTAGGATTCATTGTTACATCAAAAGGAATTCATCTTGACCCAGACAAAGTCAAAGCCATTCAGAGCATGCATCCACCTAAGAATCTCAAAGAACATAGGGGCCTGCAAGGTAGACTGGCTTATATCAGAAGATCATCGCAAATCTCTCAGGCCGCTGTGAACCGTTCACCTGACTCATGAAAAAGGGTGTCTCTTTTATATGGGATCAAGCCTGTCAAGAAGCTTACGAGGATATCAAAAGATACCTCACTAAACCTCCGGTCTTAGTGGCTCCCACATCAGGAAAACCTTTCCTGCTTTATGTGAAAGCTATGGACCATTCTCTCGGTACTCTGCTTGCTCAAAAAGATGATAATGGTCATGAACAGGCTATTTATTATCTAAGCAGGACTCTGATAGGGGCGGAATCTCTCTATAACTCTATTGAGAAGGAATGCTTAGCTCTTGTCTTTGCTATTCAGAAGACACGACATTATTTGGTCGGTCAAAACCATACATGTCATTTTCAGAGTGAACCCTTTGCATCTCCTCATGACGAAATCAGGATCACTAAATTCAAGATTAACTAACTGGGCCCTCTGATTGGTAGTGAAAAGTGCATTTTTATCATCATATTTACCATCACATTTTCATATTTATTCATTTAATTCTGCACATTTATTAATAATTTGTAATTTATTGTGTGCAGGCCTCGAATTCTTATTTTTATAATAAATAAAGCTTAATGAAGCCCAAAAGCCCACAGTTGAAGCCCAGGTGTAAAAGTGCAAATATCAATTGTCAAAGTGCAAATACACAAAGGGCTAAAGTTGTAAATATCAAAGATGAGGGAAGGATAGACTTCTACCCAACCCTAAACTCTTGCAGATGAGAATGAAAAGAGTGCAGAGATAAGGAAATTCGTTTAAAAGAGATTGGGAGAATTCAAAATCTAGGTAACTTGATTATCAAGTTATCTCGAAATCCCAATATCAAGAGCCAGGATCATACTTCCAGAAGCAGGCGCCCACATGGACGGACCAGGAGAGGCCACGCGCCAAAGCGCGTGGCCAACAGCCACATTTTTGCCGCAGAATTGTGGCAAAAGCCGCAATTTTGCGGCATTTTAGATGAGATAGGGCACCGGATTTCGTGTACAGCTTTATCCAGGACTCTTCTCCCCTCTGCACCTATAAATACCCCCTGCAGTGCAACATACAGAGCGTCCAGAGGCGAGCAAAGGGCCAAAAGCTAGGGTTTTTAGGTTTTTCTTCTAGGTTAGATTTTCTTTTCTTTTTATTTTCAAGAGAGAGAGAGGCTTATATTGAGCGTGACACCGATGTACCCTTCCTCTTCTCTGCATTTGTATTCAGCAATAAAGGTAATTATTTTTCTTTTGTTCATTGTTCTGATATTTTATTTTCTTTTTGTTTTCCTTTCTTTTTCTCTGTGATCTCTTGTGGTTGTTGATGAACATGCAAGTGGATTCCAAAAGCAAGTATAACTAAGCTATGTGAGAACCAGCGATAGTTCATGAAGACGTTCTCCTCCAAGCTACGCATCACTTCGTTCTTGATATGCTTGACGATATAATGTGCACAAGGATTGAGTTCGAGTTTATGATCTATGCGTGGAACGCCTCCTAAGCAAGGTAGAACATGTAAGGTTTTCACGTTTTTTTTCTTCAACCAAACTCAAGTAAGTATTCTTTTCTTTCCTTTTCTTTTCTTTTCTTTTTTGTAGATTAAATCACAACTTCTCCCAATTCTTTATTTGCCGACCCATTGTAAATACCACTACCTTTCTAACTTAACTAATAAAAATAAAAACTTTAGAGAAACTTGCTTAACGCTTCCATCGCAGTCCCTCCCTGAGGATCACGACCCGCATAGCCCTGCTACCGCGGATTAGAATTGAGACTTGCACATCATATTCTTAAAACTAAAATATTATATTTTGTGTGCAGGAAATCTCAGTCAACACCCTCCTTTTGTCTCAGTATGACATGTTTTTGTTCCTCAGAAGGCGGTTAAAGGTCAGGCGCTTGCAGATTTCTTGGCTGCTCATCTGGTTTCAAAAAGCTCAAAACTTGACGAATATATTCCAGATGAGATCTTCGAATCTAATATAACTTCAGAGGATGAAGTATGGTAGATGTTCTTCGATGGAGCATCACGAATAGGCCCAACGACAAGATCATTGTTGGTGTGGGGGTTGTATTTATCTCGCCACAAAACCATGTCCTTCCTAGGGCGTTTTCATTGACGGAACCATGTTCCAACAATGTGTCAGAATATAATGCTCTACTCATGGCCTTCAACTCGCTCATGAAATGGGGGTACGCTACCTTGAAGCCTATAGTGATTCAAAACTGATCATTAATCAGGTTAAAGGAGAATATGAGGTCCGTCACGGAGATTTGGTACCTTATTATCATGCAGTCACCAAAATGGCTAGCTCATTTGATGGCTTTTATATCAGTTATATGTCCCGATCTCAAAATACTAGGGCCGATGCTCTGGCCGCACTAGCAACAACGTTAGCCTTACCAGTCGACACCAAGTATCACCTTACAGTGGCTACTCGACACCTTGTTTGTTCTAAACATATGTTGAGAACCAAAGAGGTCTATAACATCTCGACGGATTTTGAACCGAGAGATTGGCGATTTACTCTCATTGACTATGCTTTGCATGATATATTACGGGATGACCCAAAAGAAGCGGCATCTATCAGACGAAGGTCTCTTCATTTTTGCTATGATCCAATAGTAAAGACACTCTACCGTCGCTCATATGATGGTATCCTCCTCCGTTGTCTTTCTAATTCAGAGGCACAAGAAGTGAAAAAACACCTAGAGGGGGGGTGAATAGGTGTAAGTGCTAATCTAAGAAATTAAATGCAAACTAAGTGCGCTAAATGCGGAAGCTAATGCAAATTATGCACAAACTAATACAATACAACAAGTGTAGCCGAATTCCCCTTGCGAGGCTCTGGACTAACTCCCCTTGATTCCCCTTGAAATGGGTTGAGGTGCTATGTGAAGCTCTTGTTGGATGAGTATAAGTTAGGCACACACACACAAGCAATCCAAGCAATATGAAATACACACAATCAAGCCAAGCATATAAGAATGAATTGCAATATAAAAGATGCAAGGCAACACAAGCAATGTATAAGATATGAATGAATCAATGCTCAACACAAGCAAGTATGATATGATGATGAGTATGATGCTTTGCACAATTATAAGAGAGAGTTAGAGAGACAATGGATCAAAACGCAAACACCAAGATTTGTTTCGAGGTTCGAGCACCTTGCTCTACATCCCCGCCTACACCACCGTGTAGGATTTCCACTATACCGTCCACCGAGGACTCCCACCGAGGGAACCTTCACCGAGAAGGATTTTTACAACAATGGAGTACCTAACTCCTCTCTCAAACAAACACCTCCTCACACACGAGGAGTAGGCCCTTAGCCAATCAACCACAACAACAACACCTCTACCGAAGAGGCTCACAACCAATCTCAATCACCTCACACTTGAGGGATACAAACCAATCACCCGATCACCTCTACCGAAGAGGGATACAATAAGAATAAGGGTGTACAACTTAGAGGTTACAAACAACAACCTCAAAACTCTCTCTTTCTTTCTTTTTTCACAAAACAAAGATCCTAATAGTTTAGGATAGAAGATATAGCTCAAGTGTGGAATCAAAGTATTTTGGAAACAAGCAACAAAGAAAAACTACTTGAGAAATCTCTTGTATATGATAGAAAATGAAATACCAAATCAAAATCCCAAAACCTAGTTTTCTTTGATTTTCCAAAAACCCAAAACAAATAAAGATGAGAAGTTTTTAAAGCCCAAAAACTCTTTTTAAAACTCTTTTAAACACTTCAGAAAACTGAAAATTTTTCTCTTAGAAAACTTGGCCAAAATCCCCAAAGAGATGGGGTTTTTATAGCCCCTATACAAAACTAGCCGTTAGGCTGATGTGGCAGCCTGACAGGCCACCGGTCGACCGGTCTGGTCGACCGCCAACGGTCAGAATTATGACCGTTGGGCAACTGCGGTCGACCGGCCCGGTCGACCCAGAAAACCCGAGAGCAGAGCTCTCAACTCGGTCGACCGTCACGGTCGACCGTGTCTGTGCCTAACAGACGTGCACGTCTGTGCACGTCGGTCGACCCGAACGGTCGACCGGCCCTTGGTGCGGTCGACCGTCAGGGTCGACCGACCAGCCTGTCAGCACAAAAACAAGGTCAGAAAATTTGGAAAAATATTTTATAAAAATCTTTTATCTCTTTTAAAAATACCATAAAAATTGTTTTACATTTTATATTGAAACTCAAACATGTGATAAAAATTTCAAGACAATATATCAACATATCAATTCATTTTTGTGTCTTGCCAATTTTATCAAAAAACAAAACTTGTATTTTGTCAAACTTGATTTTTCCAAAACATGAATAGGATAGTCAAAATAAGTTTGTCTAGCAAGTTTAAAGCATGTATGTATATCTAGACCATATCTAATATACATAGGTATAAAGTAAACTTGTTTTGATCTATTATTCATGAAAACCAAGAACCAAATCATGAAACGTGTGTGTTTTGTGCACTTGAGCATATCAACTAAACTAAGCTTTACAAATGGATCTAAAACTCTATCTAAACTAGGATACCTAAGTCTTCTTGTCGATCTTCCATCTTCAAGTAGACTCGATCCCAAACGCGTGATCCTCCAAGTGCAAAGGTATGATCTTTAAGCTTTGGCACCGGAATCAACATGGAAAGCTTCTAAACTCCTTGTTGAAGCTAATCACCAACTAATATCCTGTTAATGATCTGAAACTTAGAAACACAAGAATATTAGTAAACATAACTACATGAGTTGATCATCATCAAAACTAGAGTGGAAGGCCATTGGGCCAACAATCTCCCCCTTTTTGATGATGACAAAACTCATGGAGTTATATATGCATGGATTAAAGATAAGCTTCAAGGAAGCTCCCCCTTAACTCATGCATGGGGATAAACAATAAATATATGCAATGAATATTAAACATGAAACATGTATATGCATAAACAATAAATGGTTCTAGATATCAAATGGAATATTCAAAACAAAATAAGCTCTAGATACCAATTACAAAGCAAACTCTATAAATCAATTAAACTTAGTATTCTTGAGATGATGCATAAACATAAGCATGCATATAAAACTTCATAAATCTTTCTCCCCCTTTTTGTCAATCATTAACAAAGGGGTAATCAAAACCATAAATAAAACGAGGGGTAAAAATCTTTCTTCCCCTTTATGTCAAACAAAACAATAAAAGACAATGTTCTCCCCCTTTTTGTCTAAAACAAAAACAAAGTCAATAAGGGGTGACTTTAAAAACATGATATCAATTGAAAATATGTCAATGAAGCATCTTGATACCAAAAGAAAGTAAATAAGGATAATAAGTGTTATATGCTTTATACACAATACACTCAACATGAATCTATATGAAGAGATGTTAAGCTCTCCTTACATATAAGCAATACAAATCAAAACTTTGAATATTTTCTTTAAACAAAATTTTGGAAATACCAATTGTAATTAAACATAAGTCTTGAATTCTTAAACATGAATCTTGAAACCAAAACAAATTTTGAATTTCTTAAATATGATACCAATTGTAAATATTTTACCAATTGAAAAGATTTTACATAGAAACATTGATACCAATTGTAAGAATTGTTCATTTTAAAACATATAAACAAATTTGATGTTGATATCATATGTTTAAAATAACAACTTTTAATCATAAAGTGTGGGAGTACAAATATCAATTGAAATACAAATCAAATTTTCTCTCCCTTTATGAAATACAAACTAAAATATGCTTAGTCTTGATACCAATTTAAAAGTAATCAATTGAAACAAAAGTGAAACTCAAGGTGTTGGGTCATGCTAGAGCTTGAGTAAACAAAAACTAAAAATTTGTGATTTTTTTTTTTTTGAACACAAATAAAACATATATGTATGAAAATTTAGATACCAATAGAAATTGATACCATTGAAATTGAAGCATACATACATAAACAAATATATGAGTATACCAAAAATGTCAAAATTGATACCAATTGAAAGAGTTCAATGATACCAATTGAATCAACAATAATAATCAAGTGTATATCTCATATAATCTACCACCCAATCATGGTTCAAGTATTAAATGATTTTCAATATAAGGCATACATGAACATGATCTCCCATCCAACCTCCCTTAGATGGTAGGGGTTTTCAAAAATTAGATTTGAAAATAAGTTTTGTTTGAAAAACTCTACCAAATGAAGAATACCGTAACTAGTTATAAGAAAAAGTTGTAAACTAGTACGAAATCCTTCAAGCAAGGAATAAAATAAAGTAATTTTTCATGAAACATGAAATCCACATGATAATCAACACTCTAATTCAATTAAGCATAAATATAACTCATGAAAACAAAACATGAGCAAGCGATAAATGTGAGTGTACAAGAACAATGTGAATATCAATATCATGAAAGATAATCAATAAGCTCATTTATTCCTTAAAACATTGAAAACATGAAAAACCTTCTAAACTATTTAATCTTCAAGGCATATGTATGTCTAATACAAACTAAGGTATACATACATATCCAAAACTCAACAAGTCCACAAAATATATGCATTAAGGCACGTAGCTCAAAAGGATACTCATGTATAGTCAATAGTTTGGATAAGATGGACATATACATGAAGTTAAATATTGACACAATAAACATGACAATCATGAAAACATGAAAAGCTAAATTTTCATAACAACAATTTTCATTTCAAGGTATATGTATAAATTGTCAATCACAATAAGTATTCATACATATCCCTAAACACATATGAGTCCATATATATAAATTTGCATGAAAGGCAAATGACTCAAGGGTATACATGTATATCTTAATGTTTTTGGCAAAATGCACATATACATGAAATGCAAACTCATAACACAAAACAAATTCAAAAATGGGAATACAAGTTTAAAATGTACGAATCATCAAAACTAGACTATACTAGCACATCTAATGGGTTCAAATAAGCGTTCAAGCACAAATATATATATAGATTTATTTGTAACCCACTCTATGTACAAGTATATCACTAGTCTTAATGAAAACTAACATCTAAACATATATTCAAAACATCAAGCATCAAAACAAATATAAAAGTCATCATGATAAAGCTAAAACATGATTACTATGTAAATTCACATGTATTAGATTCATGATGTACACTATAGCTTAAACAAAAGTGAGAACACTAAGTATGATTCAAATAATCATGTGTGTCTCAAATACTATACATGTATGTCAAGGATCTAATAAACATGGAATGAACATACTAATCCATAGACATCAAAAACATGCCATAAACAAATGAATATGAAAGCATGGGAGTTTAGGAATCGTTACCAAAACCTCAAGGCAACTCTCCTTGTCTCCAAAACTTGGTGGTCCTCTCCACCATCTCTTCCCTTGAAAGTGATGCATCCAATTGATTTCCTTTAAGTACGGAACGCATCCACTCCAAGGTGTCATCACTCTCACGTCATGTGAGAGCCCACACCTACATCAAATAAAGGAGGGGTGGTCTTTGGTACCCATATCTTCTTGGGTCCATGGGGGTTAGTACCTTCTCTAACCCAAACAAATTTCTTTGCTAAATTTGAAACATTTAATCTATCATAACAAAATTTAGCAAGATGGCCTTTTCGGCCGCAATGTGTACATGTGTACACATGAGCATACATGTGATGGGTGTGTCCGTGTGGAGCATGTGTATGCTGTGATGGGTGTGCATGCATAAAAGTTGGAACTTGTTTCTTTCGAACCAAGGATTCCAAGCGTGTATGTTTCTTGGCACATTGGCTCATAGTGGAGCCCAAACAATCTACTCTCTTCTTTAGCATACAAATATCATCATTAATCCTAGAAGAAGAGGTACATGCATTAGGTAGACTAGATGAAGAAGCTACACTAGCATGGCAAATATGTGCATCAATCTTATTTTGTAAAATTCATTTTTCTTTAAACATGCATCCAAATCTTTAGAAATTGAAGCAATCTTAATTTTCAAAGAATCATTTTCTTTTAAAACAAAATCAACTTTTGAAGACAAGTTTTCATTTTTCTTCAAAAGAACATGGCAATCATTTTTATTTTTCAAAAAGTTATTTTCTTTAAGTGCAAGATCAAGTTGAGATTTTAATGAATCCCTTTCATTATAGACCTCAACCTTCTCTTGCAAAACATTGGTAAGTCTAGCATGCAAACTCTTATTTTCTTTTTCAAGGCCTAGACTTTCCTTTTTCAAAATTTTATATTTTTCTATCAATTTTTCACAAACAATAGATAGTTCTTCATTTAAAGCATGGGGATCAATAAAATCATTTGAAGAACTAGCACAATCATTACTATCTAGTTGAGTTTCCGATTGTACCTTAAGGGAGTCATTCCCTTGGACCATGTAGCATTGTTGTGGTTCGGATTCTCCACTAGATTCCTCTTCTTATTGGATTTGGACTTGAAGCTTGGAGGTGTTGGTGGTTGTCAATTTGTTCCACACTACAAAAGCGGAATCAAAGTTAGAAACACATAAAAGATAATCTTTAGATAAAGTGCTTCTAATGGCCTCTAGGGCTTGTGCATTGGCCCCTATATGATTGCAATCACCAAGATAACATCTCTTGGTGGCCGCAAGGAAAACATGCAAACCTAGGGTCTTTAGGTACATGGACATCCTATACTTCCAAACATCAATGTTGGAAGGGTCAAAACTAGGTGGGGTCATGAAGTCCATGGTATAAACTAAATATGTGCAAACAATCAAATGCAAATGTAGATTAGCAAGCAAATGGATCTCACTCCTAGGATGTTAAGCCTAAATATCAGGAGCACTAACTCTGATACCAATTGAAAAAACACCTAGAGGGGGGTGAATAGGTGTAAGTGCTAATCTAAGAAATTAAATGCAAACTAAGTGCGCTAAATGCGGAAGCTAATGCAAATTATGCACAAACTAATACAATACAACAAGTGTAGCCGAATTCCCCTTGCGAGGCTCTGGACTAACTCCCCTTGATTCCCCTTGAAATGGGTTGAGGTGCTATGTGAAGCTCTTGTTGGATGAGTATAAGTTAGGCACACACACACAAGCAATCCAAGCAATATGAAATACACACAGTCAAGCCAAGCATATAAGAATGAATTGCAATATAAAAGATGCAAGGCAACACAAGCAATGTATAAGATATGAATGAATCAATGCTCAACACAAGCAAGTATGATATGATGATGAGTATGATGCTTTGCACAATTATAAGAGAGAGAGTTAGAGAGACAATGGATCAAAACGCAAACACCAAGATTTGTTTCGAGGTTCGAGCACCTTGCTCTACATCCCCGCCTACACCACCGTGTAGGATTTCCACTATACCGTCCACCGAGGACTCCCACCGAGGGAACCTTCACCGAGAAGGATTTTTACAACAATGGAGTACCTAACTCCTCTCTCAAACAAACACCTCCTCACACACGAGGAGTAGGCCCTTAGCCAATCAACCACAACAACAACACCTCTACCGAAGAGGCTCACAACCAATCTCAATCACCTCACACTTGAGGGATACAAACCAATCACCCGATCACCTCTACCGAAGAGGGATACAATAAGAATAAGGGTGTACAACTTAGAAGTTACAAACAACAACCTTAAAACTCTCTCTTTCTTTCTTTTTCCACAAAACAAAGATCCTAATAGTTTAGGATAGAAGATATAGCTCAAGTGTGGAATCAAAGTGTTTTTGGAAACAAGCAACAAAGAAAAACTACTTGGGAAATCTCTTGTATATGATAGAAAATGAAATACCAAATCAAAATCCCAAAACCTAGTTTTCTTTGATTTTCCAAAAACCCAAAACAAATAAAGATGAGAAGTTTTTAAAACTCTTTTAAACAGTTCAGAAAACTGGAAATTTTTCTCTTAGAAAACTTGGCCAAAATCCCAAAGAGATGGGGTTTTTATAGCCCATATACAAAACTAGCCGTTAGGCTGATGTGGCAGCCTGACAGGCCACCGGTCGACCGGTCCGGTCGACCGCCAACGGTCAGAATTATGACCGTTGGGCAACTGCGGTCGACCGGCCCGGTCGACCCAGAAAACCCGAGAGCAGAGCTCTCAACTCGGTCGACCGTCACGGTCGACCGTGTCTGTGCCTAACAGACGTGCACGTCTGTGCACGTCGGTCGACCCGAACGGTCGACCGGCCCTTGGTGCGGTCGACCGTCAGGGTCGACCGACCAGCCTGTCAGCACAAAAACAAGGTCAGAAAATTTGGAAAAATATTTTATAAAAATTTTTTATCTCTTTTAAAAATACCATAAAAATTGTTTTATCATTTTATATTGAAACTCAAACATGTGATAAAAATTTCAAGACAATATATCAACATATCAATTCATTTTTGTGTCTTGCCAATTTTATCAAAAACAAAACTTGTATTTTGTCAAACTTGATTTTTCCAAAACATGAATAGGATAGTCAAAATAAGTTTGTCTAGCAAGTTTAAAGCATGTATGTATATCTAGACCATATCTAATATACATAGGTATAAAGTAAACTTGTTTTGATCTATTATTCATGAAAACCAAGAACCAAATCATGAAACGTGTGTGTTTTGTGCACTTGAGCATATCAACTAAACTAAGCTTTACAAATGGATCTAAAACTCTATCTAAACTAGGATACCTAAGTCTTCTTGTCGATCTTCCATCTTCAAGTAGACTCGATCCCAAACGTGTGATCCTCCAAGTGCAAAGGTATGATCTTTAAGCTTTGGCACCGGAATCAACATGGAAAGCTTCTAAACTCCTTGTTGAAGCTAATCACCAACTAATATCCTGTTAATGATCTGAAACTTAGAAACACAAGAATATTAGTAAACATAACTACATGAGTTGATCATCATCAAAACTAGAGTGGAAGGCCATTGGGCCAACAAGAAGTGCTTAAAGAAGCGCACGACGGCATATGCGGAGCTCATCAGCCAGGTCCAAAACTCAAGGACCGATTGCACAGGCTTGGATATTATTGGCCGACCATGATAGCCGATGCCATCCAGTATGCACGAAAGTGTAAAGACTGCCAAATCCATGCGGACTTCATACATCAGCCTCCAGAGTTGCTCCATCCAACTGTTCCTTCGTGGCCATTTGAAGCATGGGGAATCGATGTCATAGGGCCGATCAGCCCCTCTTCAACAAAAGGTCACCGGTTTATCTTAGCAATAACCGATTACTTTTCAAAGTGGGCAGAGGCCATACCACTTGTAGAAGTTAAAACTTCTAATGTGGTTAATTTTATCAAACACCAAGTCATCCATCAATTTTGTGTCCCTAGTTGGATCATCCATGATAACGGTCCCCAATTCGTGAGCCAGGTATTCTACCAATTTTGTGACAGGTACCGGATTCAGAATGTGGCATCAACTGCTTATAACTCTGCCGCTAATGGCTTGGCAGAAGCATTCAACAAGATAATTTTCAAGCTACTCCAAAATTCATTTCATCAAATAAGCGAGATTGGAATGAGATGCTTAATGAATGTCTTTGGGCCTACCGAACCACAGTTCGAACCCCGCAGGCAATACACCTTTTTCCCTGGTATACGGGTGCGAAGCGGTCATACCGCTAGAAATCCAGATGCCATCATTACGAGTCCCTTTAATGACTAGAATGAAAAAGGAGGACAATGATCGGATGCGTATCCAAGAGCCCGAAGCTTAGATGATAAGCGGTTACAAGCTCAACAACACATTGAGTTGTATCAAGCGCAGATCTCAAAGGCCCTCAATAAAAAGGTTAAGCAAAGGGTTTTTCAGAAAGAAGATTTGGTTTTAGCCGTCAGACGACCGATGATCATGACGCACAAAACCAAAGGCAAATTTTAGCCCAAATGGGAAGGACCGTTTGTGATAGAAATAGTCTATTCAAATGGAGCATACGCCTTATGACTTCAGACGGAGATTTACTCATGATGCCAATCAATGGCAAGTTCCGAAAGAAGTATTATCCTTGATAAGATCCTTTTCATGATCAAGTTAACATTACACCTCTGATCAAGACTTTCAGATCCAAGATATGTAGAAAGAGCGCTCCTCTCTTTCTCTAACGAGATCATACAACCATAAACTAGCGTCGAGCCGATTGAACACCAGTTGTATCAAAGAAGAATCAAGGTTACGAATTCACTATCAGCTAGTATCGAGCCGATCGAACGCCTTTGACATTGAAGAAGAGAACAAGTTTGACTCAACGACAAAAGGTCCGACCAAACAAATGAGTTTATGAGTTGACTTATCAAGCCGAACTCATCGAAGAAGATTTGTAATGCATTCTCTTACTGAACCTTTCCAGTCCACGTTCATATCAAGACGTGGCGACCGACCAAGTGGTAACCGATCGAATCAAAGATCAAAGGAGTTTAGCTGATGACTTGACAAGCTAAACTCATTGAAGAAGGTTCGCGACACATTCTAATGCAGAATCTTTCCAATGTGGAAACAAGATAAGGGTGACAGAGAGACCACGAGGAACGATAAATCTTCAAATCGAAATCTCGCAGAATTCGTGTCTACTCCTTTAATTCCCAACTCATCTACAGAGTGAAAACCCAGGGAAAGCATCACGTTACTCAAAGTAAAAAAAATAATCCAACGCCGCTAGCAGCTAAGGATAGAGGAAAATGTGGCTTTTAAGCCCAACATAAGTCCTTGATAACTCATCATGCTGAGGGGAATAGCGTAGCTAGCCCGACTCAAACGGTAATTGGTAAAGACATATCAAATACGTTGACAGCTGAAGATTTGCTAAAAATCCTAAGGAACCTGTTCCCATTTGATTCCCTCTCCAAAATCACTTGCCAATTCCGTCCATGGAATGGTAAGACCACATAGAAAGGTATTCATATCCCTTGCGAAATGACGAGTCTAACCTATCATGTTAACATAAACCTCTGATGGTGAGATTCTGGCCTATTCCCTCGTGGATAAAACCAATATCCCTGTGAGTTTGGTCAACACCCCAGTGAATAAACTCTGCTTGTCATTCCCTTCAATAGAATGATAGGTCCACTCAAATTACTGTTATGTTCAAACACCTCTAATAGTAAAATGAATCCTTGTCAAGTTAACATTACACCTCTGACAAATTGATTTACAATTCCCATGGAGTTCTCTGACATATAATCTTTCATGAGATTCATATTTCTCAGCTCCTTAGCAAATCTTTAGTAGACTCTCTTCAAAGTCTATTATTTCTCACTCAATCCCCGATGGACTTTCTTGGTTGTCGCATTAACAATATACCTCTGATAATTTCTTCCAAAAATATCCAAAGGAGATATCAATTTCCCACAGATTTATAATCAAATCCTATTTCCCCTCATAGGGTTATTTCTTTTACCGTTATGTCCAGCTTGTCACCTCTGAACGGTAGAAATCCTGAGCTTGGTAGCAATTCTCAATCGGTTATGTCCACATTACCTCTAAACCAATAGATAACCAAGTCTCATCTTTCAGTCCAGTAGGGACTATTCCTTAGCCGTTATGTCCAGTTCGCCACCTCCGAACGGCAGGTCTTTAAGTCTAGAAATTTCTAATCGGTTATGTCTAGTTTATCACTTCTGAACCGACGGATACCTAGATCTCCCTTCTTATGGTACTTCAACTATCATGTCCAGTTCACCACCTCTGAACAGATAAGTCCATAACTTTGTTCTCCTTCCCTCTATCAAGGTCAGGAGTTCTTGCTGTCATGTTAATACGACTACCTCTGAACAGCAAACTGTGAGCCTGATGTCTCTTAGTTGGTCATGTCCATATTACCTCTAAACCAACGGGTGCCCAGATCCAATTCACCCTTGCAGTCCCTAGTGGGTTAGCTGCTAAGTTAATGCGAATACCTCTGGTAGCAGATCCGAGTTTGGTAATTTCTAATCGGTTATATCTAGTTTGTCACCTCTGAACCGATGAATATCCAATCTCATCTTTCTTTGTCATCATGTCTAGATCATCACCTCTGAATGACAAAATTTCGAACTTGGTGGCTTCTCAATCGGTTATGTCCAGTTTATCACCTCTGAACCGACAGATAGCTAAGTCTCCCTTTTGCTTACTGTTATGTCCAGCTCGTCACCTCTGAACAGTAAACACTCCGAGTTTAGTAATTTCTAATCGGTTATGTCCCGTTTGTCACCTCTGAACCGATGAATATCCAATCTCGTCGTTCTTTGTCATCATGTCCAGATTATCACCTCTGAATGATAAAATTTCAAGCTTGGTGGATTCTCAATCGATTATGTCCAGTTTATCACCTCTGAACAGACAGATAGCCAAGTCTCCCTTTTGCTTACTGTTATGTCCAGTTCGTCACCTCTGAACAGTAAACACTCCGAGTTTGGTAATTTCTAATCAGTTATGTCCAGTTTGTCACCTCTGAATCGATGAATTTCCAATCCATCTTTCTTTGTCGTTATATCCTGTTCGTCACCTCTGAACGATAAGGCTTCGTATCTGGTGATTCTTAATCATCATGTCCAGATCATCCGATGATCTTTAATTTGTTACGTTAATATTTACCTCTGAACAGTAAAGATCGTCAAGCTCATTTCTTTTATCCTCATCTCAATATAATTTAAGTCGAGTCATTTCTCAAATTTGTAACTAATCCTATCAGTTTATCACCTCTGATTAGATTAGTTATACCATTATATACAACTTGAAAGTAAGAATAGCAAATTCAGAAAATAAAACAAGTTGAAAATACAACAGAAGAGTCAAATAAAATTACTTTTTATTGATTTTAAAAGAGGGATACATAGGTACATGGATTACAAGCTACGAGGGTGCTTGTAGGACTTGATCCGTTCTCAAGAATGGCCAGCTTATTCTTCCTCTCCACAGTAGCTCTGATGAATGCCTGCGACCTCAACTCGGCCTAATTAAAGCTCGATGTCTGGAATAGGTGAGCCTCAATTTCAGCCAAAGTTGCCCTCTGTGCTAGCTCCTGTTGCAGGACTTCATCATTTTGAGCCTTAAGCTGCTCTAGCCGAGCGATCTCCTCAAGACGCACCGGTTCAGCCTTGGACAGAAGAAGATTGACTTTCTTGATTATTTTCTTGGCCTTTTCAATCTTATCCTCAGCGTCAAAAAGAGCACTATTAGAAGCATATATGGCATCTCCAATTTCTACTTTTCTTGTCTCCAAGGATTTTAAATCTGAAGATATTGCCTTAGCTGCTTCCTGTGCCGCAAGATGAGCTTCACGCATCTGAACAGTAAGATGTTCAAGCTGTTCATTAACTGAGGAGTCCAAATCTAAATTACTGAGATGGCGCTATTCGTCTACATCCCTCTCAAGCTTCTCCACTAGAAGCTCTAATGTGGCAACTTGGTCATCCCCTCCAAAGTCTCGAATGTTGTCAATACTTCGAGAGAGGACCACCTTCAAAGCAGAGAATGAAGTAGTCGAGCCCTTCAAGACCAAAGCAACAGATCGCTTCAAGCCCTTATAAAAGCTATCGACTAGCTCAACCACAAATTCATTCTCGACTTCAACTACTCCCGGAGAACAAGTGGCCCTTAGAGGCAAAGTTTCCACTGGTTTCACTGGACATAACTCGTAGAAGGGATGGCAGAAGACTGGCTGGAGCAATATGAGGCACTCGCTGGTGATATGAGGAGAGTCCTTATTGAATCCAGTACACTAGCGACAGTACACTAGCGAAGTAGGGCTGGTGACTATTTCTGGGAGAGCTAGCTCAACAACCAGTGTTGGAGAAGTAGGACTAGTAATTACCTTCAGCTCTGCGGTTGTCAAGATGGGCAGCGTTGCCGAAACCACTGGCATCTCACATACCGATGTAGTTGGAAGTGAGATTGGTTCCATAACCACTGTCCCCTCAGCCTCTTTTCTACTGACCGGTTCGGGCTGATAAGAGGGCAGGTCATGATATAAGGCATCCAACTCAGCAGTGTCTATTGCGGTCAAAGTACTTGCTTCACCCCTATTTCCCTCAGGACGATTGGCTGGCTCCCTTGAAGTCGATGCACCCAAAGGTAGAACATCTGTGGCAAGACTTTGTTTGAGCGAGGCATAATGAATATCAGGAGAGAATTACTCACAAAAGATCAAAGTATTACCGAGAAATGATATCGCCTCAACTGCCTCAGCTGCAGTCTCTCTCTGAACTTCCTCGACGGCAGCATCAATCACCTCAGGCTCCATAGGAAAGTTTTTGGCAGAGTCAAGAGGAACAGTTGGCTCACCTTCACTCGTCGAACCCTCTGTGGTCCATCCTATAGAACTGGAGGCTAGGGGACTTCCTTTGGAGGTCCCAACACTCGAAGGACTGACGTCAGCCGCGTCATCTCTGGAGTCTTCTGAGACGACGAAGTAGCTAGCCTCGTCACCTTCTTTATAAGTGAACAGAGGATCATAATAATCCCCTTGTTCTCCTACAGCCTCAGCTCTCGGTTCTCTCGCCATCTCAGTTCCTGAATCATAGGATAAATCAATGAGCTGTATGAAATAAATATAAGTATATATTGCAAGAATAGAACTGATATTACTCAAGTCAGGAACAGCTTTATCAATAGTCTACCTCGGAGCCGATAGCTTAATGACTAACGGAGCGGGAGGAGGAGGCACTGCGGCTAATTCGCCCTCTGCAATAACGGTGGGAGTGTAGCGACGAGGCTTCTTCACTACCCTCTTCCTGCGAGATCCACCCTGTCGTTTTCGTTTGAAGTGGACGTCGGGATCTTCTTCCTCCACTTCTTCTACCTCTACATCTTCCATGGGGGCTGTGCCTACCCCACCAGGAGCATCTGTTGGAACCTCAGCACCTACGTCTCCCTCAAAGTAGGGACTTTCTGCGTCTGAAGCCTCACTATCGGCAGTAGCTTCGAACTCCCCAAGGCCTGGCACACGAACCCTTCTGCCCTCGCCCCTCTCAGTGACTTTCCGCCTTAGCCGTTGAAAGATCAATTTCACACCAAATGAGTTAATAGAAAATCCAGTTAGTGTGGAGTTTGAAGTTCTATACCACTGACAAAACCAAAGTTGTCTAAAGGTTCAGAGTCCTCAGCAGCATGCACAGCCGCCCCTTAGTGCAGCCAACGATGTAGAACCGCCAGGCACGAGCACCATCAATGAGGCTCCCCATGAAGGCCAGGCTGGTGTTCGGGTTACCTAAATATAGTTGGTCATACCCAAACTGACGAGCAAACCGACTCGGGACATAGGGTTCCAAGTAGCAGGTATCCCGCTCCTGTACACCAGATGGGAAGGCCGGATGCTAACTAGCCATTCGAAGACCCCCCGACTCAGCGACGTCTGCCCATCTCCTACATCCTTGAATTCTTTGTCATAACCTGCATCATGAATATAGGGAAAGCACCAAAAGACTGTAGACGTCATGCCGGCACAGCAGTTTGTGAACTGCGGTCACATAAGTCCGTGACCACGAACATCCCTCAAATCGACGGAGAAGCACCATCCGACACCCTCTGAAGGCTTCTCACCGGCTTGGATAATGGAGGGGTAGTGAAGGGTGAACCATGCCATCAAATAGGTGTATGGCAAACCGATCCTGGGGTTTGATCCATCGCGAGGCAGGATAGTGCCTTTTCCCCTCTTCATCGTTGGTGGTCTACAGAAAGCCTCCGTCAATGCACGAAGGCCCCGCTGAATACAACACACCATTGCTGGGAGAAGTCCAAGGGAACGACCATGGACTAGACGAATAGCCGGTAATAAGACAGTCAGAAGAATGATGTCGCCAGAAGGAGATGGCACATTGCATCTCTTCAGCCAAACTGATAAAAAATCGGCCAGAAGTGCCTTCCGAGATATCGGTCGACGAGCCTGGTGATGGAAACTCTAGAGAATATCACCTTTCTCATAGGGTCCATCATCTTCTTCTAAAATCATATCCCCTTGGGAGTGTTCTTGCATCCTTCGAAAAATGTCCTCGTCTGCAACCCCGTAGTGAGCTGCTTCAGGAGCATCTTTCAGGTTAGGGAACAAATAATTCCCTCAGCTCTTCGAACTGCATGATGCTCCCTTATGGCTCCCATGCATACTCGAGTAAATGTAAAGGTGGCACATCAATTACCGGTAAGTCTCGAACAAGGCGGGCTCTTGTTTCTCCAGAAGTGTCAATTCCGCCTCGCACGGGAAATATTCTTCATAATGGGAGAGATCCCAAGGGCAGAGCAGGGACTTCCCACATCTCATGCAAAGCCATGCCCAATTTGCCTACACGGGTAAAGAAAGTCCCTGTAACTGGGTAGTATAACTCAAAAATGGCGTAGAAGTTCGCTACGCTCATCTGGATGCCGTAACAGGTTGCCCTAACAGCCTCACAGAGTCCCAATCTCTCCAGATCCTCTTCAAAATGGGCCAAGACATATAGGGTCAAGTCCCTCCACCAGACCTTGGGGGGGTGAATCCACCCAGGAGTCCTGAAATCAGTGGCTGGATAATTGCCATGAGCTTTGAAGAACTAGTTTCCAAAAGTTTGAGCCACGTCAGGATTTTCCCCCACTGGGATGTCTGGAAGAAAGTTCCCAGGGTGGAGACCTAATATGCAGCGTGGAGCACCCGCCCTTGTATAATCAGGAGACGGAGCTATCAATTTTCCCACGTGAACGGAGTCAGTAGTCTGAGTCACTTGCCACTTCATCTTTCGAACCTTCGTCATGCATTGGAAGAAAGACAGCGAAAAATGATGCTTGCTAGATGGGAGATAATACTTCTCGCCATCCGATTGAAAATCCATTGCCCTTCTCCAGCCAGCAGCTGATGATCGGTGTCGAGCGCTGCGTCCCCAAACATGAAACCGGCTTCCTATAGATTTTCTGGTCACAATCCTCGAGGGAAGCAGTAGTCAAGATGCTCCTCATAATACGCTGATCTCCGACGTAGATAAGGGCATCCCGACTGGGAGCACTCTGCTTACTATATAGTGAGGCCTGCCCCTGAAATTGCAGGCTAACATTACCATCCAGTCCCCTAGCTATTCCGAAGAGATTGTTTAAAGGACCCAGAGTATAGTGCACAGCAACAATAAGAGGAAACTATATTAGTTCATTGACCGAAGAAAAAAGAAGGCTATGGCAAAAAGAAAATTACCAAGGTATAGCTTCGCTCGGAGAGCGAAGCTAGCCTAGCATTAGCTTCACCCTAAGGCTCAGCTCCACATCCTGCACAAAGGCAAAGTGCAGAAGATCTCGAAGAGCTAGCTTCACTCCAGAAGCTTAGCTTCGCGTTCTGTCACTGAACAGAATGCAAAGAAGCCCCCTAATGGCTAACTTCGCTGGAAAGGCACTTGTGCCTAAAATTGTTCAAAGGACTTTAAGGTCTTTTTTCTAGCTACGCTTCGAGAGCTAGCTTCACATCCTGCCACGTGAAAGAACATTAACAGCCCTAAGGGCTAACTTCGCATAGAAGCTTGGAGAAGAGGCCATTCGGTTTCTAAATTTCAATTCACAAAATTGAAGGGGAATTAAATCCCCTAAAAATTCGGTGGATTTGAATTAAGGGAGAGCAACTCCCTGACATCACTGGAGCATGATGAATCACTCTGGATCCACCATGAAATAGCCAGTAAATGGCCTCGAAAAGAGATGAAAATCTCCAAATATAAGGGAAAAATCGCTACCCGCAATGGGGCGTTCGATGACCGGAGGAGGAGAGGGCCCCCCGTCGCAGAGGTCGCTACCTCTTTGCCTGCTCATTTTTTTGGGAGCCATGGAAGAACTGAAAAGTTCTGAAAATCTCAACAAAGGAGAAAGAGGAGAAAGAGACTTGTTTCTCTGAAAATTTAAAGAGAAGTAGTTCTCTCTCTTTCAGCCCAATCGAGCTTTTATAGGAATAAAATGTCTTAATTTTGACTCCTCAAAAGGAGCGCAAGCGGCCGTTTTAAATCAATTTGAAACAGCGCCTAAGCGCCTTCCCGAGAAGCCCAGCTTCAGCCCCGCCAAGGGCTAACTCCGCTGTAAGTTCAGCGTTAAACTCGCGCGACGCTTGAGTAACTTCGCTGAAAGACGAGCGTTAGCTCCGCTAAGAGCTCATCTCTAATTTCGCAAAAATTCAGTGCTAGCTTTGCCAGAAACTTGTTCCTGACTTAGTTGAAAATCTGTCTTTCGCTTCGCTGGAAGTTTAGCTCCGCTAAGAACTTTTATTTCCTCCTAAGGAAAAGACTTACCTAAGCTAGTCCGTTCCAGGTGTTCTCGAATCGAAAAGGAGGGGAACAAAGTATATAAACAGAAAATAAACATTTTTATTGATTTAAAAGGGAAGATACATTGATACTGCATCAAGATTGTCTTTCATACAACAGAATCTTTACTCAAAAGGCATACAAGTTATCCTATCTACTTTCAGGGTGATAAGCCAAACCAACTGGACACGAAAGGCCTTCCTCTTGCACAAAGCCGTAATCCTTTGCTTAATGGCAGATTTTGCCATTAAGGAGCTGGATCTTCTTTGATCAAAATTGGCAAGGGATAGATTGCCACCAGAAAGCTGGATCTTCCTTAAACAAAATTGTCAAAGGATCCAAGACCTTACAGGTGACGTCCGCCTTCCCGAAGTAAATCATCTCGGATAAGCGACTACCAGCCCCTTCCCGAAGTGGATCATCTCAGATAAGCGACTGCCAGCCTCTTCTTGGAACACGTATCAGCTGCTCTAGTATGTTCCGCTTGCTTATGATCAAAGTTTCAACTTGAAAATCAAGAGGCAAGTTTCTGGTCTCTTTCATCAAGACGAAAGACTGGCGAGCACAGTTCGCTGCAATGCAAATAGAAAACAAGTTAGCATCAAATCAAAAGGAGAGTGGAATGCTAAGTCAAAATTCTTTGGGCGAAGCTATCCAGTTGTGGCTTGAAGACAGATTTCAGCTAAGCAGAGGATAGCCTCTTTGCACAGTAATGATAGACTAGCTTAGCATAAACCAAGTCTTAGCCCCGCCCAAGGCAGTTAGGCTGGAGGAGTCTCAAAAAGAACCAAGTCCTAGCCTCGCCTATATGGCTAGGCCAGACTGGCCCAGAGGGACGCAGTCTTGACCCCACCTATATGGCAAGACTGGCTCAATTTTGAAGAGGCCAAGTCCTAAGCCTTGCCTATTTGGCAGATTTAATAGGCAGATTTAACATATCAAGGCAGGAACTTTGCATGAAAAGATCTTTCGCCTGATCGAGCGAGAATGATAGCTTCGTCAAGAAGCTGAAAATAGGGCTAAAACCCTTTTCTAAAAGTCAGCCAAATGCAGAGGCTAAAGGAAGTCAATCCCTGAAATAGCTGGTAAAGCTAAGAAAATTAAGGGAGATAAATTCCTTAAAGTCACTAGTTCATTAGTAAAGTCTCTGGATGACCAAGACTCACCAGCTCTTGGCCGGGTAATGACCAGAGTGGGTATTCCCACTACTTCAGAGACCTCAGTCTCCTTTCCTGGGTAATAAGGAGATGTCATTTCAGAAAGTGTAAAGTATATTTCTCTCAGAAGGACTACAAGTGTCCTATTTATAGGCCTCATGATCTGACCACGCCGCCGCTTCAAACCTAGAAGTGCGGGTAAAGTTAAAGCATTTAAATGCTTAGCCTCGAGAAAGGGAATACTTTCCCTTCATGAATACACACGAAGTTAATTGAACTTTGAAAAGGGAATAATCTCTCTTGTTAATGCAAGAGAAGTTATTCTAACCTCAAAAAAGGGAGCAATCCTTCTCGTAACTCACAAAAAGCAGTTAGCCTCGGGAAAGAAACGTCGTTCCAGACCGATTTGAAGTAAAGCCACACCGGGAGACCCAAGCGTGAAGCTAACCATAAGCGCGAGGCTACCCAAAAGAGTGAAGCTACACGGAAGCGGATACAATTCCTCGGCGAACCTATTCCAGCTTGAAAGTGGGGCTAAAGGCAAAGTTGAACTCAACCTCAAAGGCGATGTTCATATCCACACACCATCAAAGCAGTTCAAAGCATTTTAAAATCTGAACCATTCCATTGCAGATTCACGAAAACTTTGAAGGGGGTCTTGTTGAAACTCTAAAAAAGACAAGATTCCTAACTGGCCTGAACGATGTCTAACTTGTTGACATCTACAAAAGACAAGTGGCAGACAAGCCGACGACCAGTTCTTCACCCATATCAAAGGGACAAATCAGCAACTTGGACTCTACTGATCCAGTGAAGCAGACAGTAAGCCAAGATCATCCTTAAAAGCCCGTGGGAAGGCCCAAGCGGGTCTAGAGACACTAGGTTAGCTCAATACTTAGTCTCGCACGAACCCACGAGATAAGTCTCGCATAAGAAACCAAAGTTGCTTAGCATTCGCAGGAAGCTCCTTCATAGCCTCGCTGCGAGCTAACTTACAGCTTCGCCTGAAAATGCTCAGTTAACTCCATAGAAAGTTAGCTTCGCTCGAAGCTCCACGCAGCCGCTCAAAAGGTTGACTGCTAGCTTCGCCATAAGTTTTATCTAGCTCCGCTGAGAGCTTTCTTCTAGCTTTGCCAGAAGCATCTCCCAGCTCTGCTATGAGCTCAATGCAACGACTCCACTGCGAGTCCTTTATAGTCATTTTGACCAATCAAATCTCCAGATGAGATCATGTTGATTGAAATCAAATTTGACAGTTACCTGCCATGATCTTTTGACTCTCCCAATCAGGTAAGAAGATCAGGGAAGATCTCTCAATTAACTAGAGAGGATCAAGGGAGTATCCCTCATTTATCGAAGCGAATTAAGGGATTGGCGCTACATGCTATTTCTAGCTTCGCAGAAGCTGTTTCTAGCCTCGTAACAATGCTACTTTCCGGATGCAAAATGGATTGACTCAATCTGTTTCCAGATTTAGAGGGCGATTATACCCCTGTCCCCCCTATAAATAGCCTACCAGAGGCACACAGAGAATAAGGGGAGACGGGCAAGGATAGAGAGAAGATTAGAGATCTACTCTCTCACTTTTAAGAATTCAGAGAATTACTTCTCTAATCCTATAAGGATAAAATTAGGGTGCTAATACTCTAAGATCTTCCTCCCTCTCAAGGAATTTCTGGAACCAGACGAGAAGGAATTCCCAAGAGGATGCAGTTCGATCATCTGACCGATCGCATCGTCAAAGGGATAAAGTGATCGCGCGCTGATCAGATTCCTACCAGCACATTTTTTCAGAAATCTCAGAGGAGATCTACCTGTAATTTTCTTTTCAAGTACTTGTAATTTAGCTCCTCGATCTCTTTTGTAGGTTTTCCCCTTTACCCAAAACAATGGAAAACAATAGTGTCAAACAAGCCTTGTGCAAACAAGAGCTATGTCATCTTATGATAAGGGTTCTAACTCTAACTTACTTACAAGTATTAGCTCTCTTATATTTCATACTTAACAGATTCTTGATGATTTATAAACTTTGCTTGTCTTTGTAAGTAGAGATTTTCCTTTAACTTTGCCGATACCATTAGTGCACTTGTGTCTTCCCTTATTCTCGCCTTCTATTGGATCTTGATAAGGGAATGTCCAAGTTTTTTCCGTGTAAAGCTAAGTTAAAGGACGAACTTTCACTCGATTTCCATGTGAATAGTTCCTATGCATAAGGGTTATGCTTGCCTTTGATCCATCATGAGGCTACATCTTCAAGAAGTTAGAGATTAGTTGGAGCACTTAGTAGAAAGTTAGTCATGCGTTTTTACCATTTAGAAAAATCACTTTTACAAACCACCAAATCATTCTAAAATAATTTTTAAAACCAACTTGTTTTCATTTTCAAATTCTTTATTTAAAATAAAGAACTTTCTCTTTTCTTGAACAAAGAAGCCGCATCAAGCTTTCATCGCTCTCCCTCCTTGTGGATACGAACCATAGAGCCACTTTCCTACTGCGAAAGAATAGCAAAAGCAGTAACATCGACCCACATTCATTTACCTATTTTTGTGCTTACTTTTTGCCGATCAGGGCGCATCCCATTAGCGTAACAGACGGGGTTTTGAGAGGGTGAAATCCATGCAGCAGAGGTGGGGACTCTGTGTGGGGGAAATCCTACAAGAGAGGGTTTTGGCTCCGTAGGACTACTGAGAAAGGCCCATCGACATGTCTACTTTAAAACCTCCATGCGGGGGCACATCCTATCTAAGAGAGTACAGATGTGATCCTTCGAATGGGGGTACATCCCATTAGCGAAAGATCAGGTGCTCCGAGAGGGAGAATCCCTGCAGCAGAGCGGGACTCCGAGTGGGGACAATCTTACAATGGAGGGTTTTGGCTCCCGTAGGACTACCGAGAAAGAACCATAGGCATGTCTGCGTTAACGTTTCCACACGAGGGCACATCCCATCTAGGAGTATATATACGCGATCCTCTGAGTGGGGGCACATCCCATCAGCGGAGAATCGCCAATTCACCTCTGAGTGGGGAAAATCCCACCATCGGGGCAAACAGATTGGGGAACGTTGGTCTCTACGTTAACACTTTCACACGGGGGCACATCTCATCTAGGAGTGTACAGACGCGATCCTCTGAGTGGGGCACATCCCATCTATGGACAATCACTAATCCGCCTTCGAGTGGGGAAAATCGCATCATCGGGGCACATGGATGGACGGATGTCAGACCCGCCTCTGAGTGGGGGCGCATCCCATCATCTGGGGGTTTTCTTGGTTGCGCCGAGCGGGAGAAATTCCATCATCAGGGCGCATGCTGGATGATTGTATCTGCAAAATGTAAAGCATGGAACAATATTTTATTCTCATAAATGCAATAGACAAAAGAAGATTTGGAAGGGTGTACATTATTTGTATGGAAGTTGGGAAGTCAGTCAATCGTCTAGTATTGGGTGATTGCATTCTGCTCTCGGGAAGGCGGTGTGTTTGACTGCCGAGAAATCGCCTCACAGTGAAGATGTATGTTTACACTTCAAAAAGACAGACTCCCAAACAGTATTTCAACCAGTTTGAACAATGTCTAAATTGTCGACATCTATAAAAGATAAGTCGCAGACAAGTTGATGACCAGTTTCTGTCCACTCCTGAGGAACAAAGCAGTAACTTAGATCCTACCGATCCAGTGAAGCAGACAGTAGGTCAATTATTGCCTTTGAAAAGGCCTATGAGGTCAAGTTTGTTTAACACTTAGCCTTGCATGAGCCTAAGGGGCTAGCTTTGCCTAAGAGGCTAATTTTGCCTAGCATCGCCTCGAAGCTTAGCACAACTTGTTGGTCCAAAGGCCATCACTCTAATTTTGATGATGATTAACTCATGAGTTATAGTGTACTAATGATCTTATGCTTATTTAGTTTCAGTTATCTATCAAGATCTTAGTAGGTGTGTAGCTTCAACAAAGATATTTTTGGAGCTTACACGTGTTGATTCAAGAGCTTGCACATCAAGATCGCATCTAGCACTCGGTTGGAGTCTACCTCGTTGGATCGTGTTTGGATCGAGTCAACTTGAAGATAGAGTTCTACAAGAAGACTTCGATTTATGTTGTTTAGATCTTGTGTGTTTAGATCTTGTATAAGATAGATAGTGTTGATATGCTCAAGTTCACACACATAAAAGTTTCTATACGTTTGGTTTTCATTTAATCAGTTTTGGATTTCTTATCAAAAACATAGATATATATATCTATTACATGTATATTGGATTCTATCCATACACAAACATGCTTCAAATTTGTTTCAATATCATGTTTTAGTATTTATACAAGTTTTGGAGAAAACGGTTTTTCATTTCAAAAATCCAAGTTTTGAAAAATACGGTTTTTGTGTTTAAGCCAAATTTCAATATCACAAAAATGGTTCAAATAGTTTGTAATATGTGTTGATTTTTAGTCACACATATTTGGTATTCAAAGATCTTATAAGAATTTATTTTATGAAATTTATGTGTATTTATGGGATTTAATTGGTGTTAAATTAGCCAAGTTTTCTGTCCCAGAATTATCAGCCAGACTACACTGGCGGTCGACCGGACGGTCGACCGGACCAGAAGTCGATCGACCGGACCGGTCGACCGATGTGCACGAGGAACGTGCACATGGCCAGCCTAAAAGGCCGATCGACCGCGATCGACCGACTGAAAGCACCCAACTCTCTGGTGCTGGCCAGTCGACCGGGCGATCGACCAAAGGTTCTGGCCGGTCGACCGGAGGCACAACGGTCAGAAATATGACCGTTGTACCGGTCGACCGGCGGTCGACCGGAAGGGCATTTTTGCCCTTTCCTGCTGCCAACGGGCAGATTTTTTAGAGGGTTATAAATACCCATCTCTTGGGTTGTTTTACATATGATTTTTGAGAGCTAAAATTTCTATATTTCTCAGTGGTTTAGCCAGAAGTTTTCAAAGAGTTTTTGGGCTACAAAGTTTTATTTTTATTTGTTTTAAAGTGTTGAAAAAATCAAAGAAAAAGAGAGCCTTTAGGAGATTGGTTTTGATCTTGATTTTAATATCTATTTGGTGTTTTTCCCAAGTGTTTTTCTTTGTTATTTTCATTCCAAACACTTTATTTTCTCACACTTGAACTATCATATCTATCCTATCTATAGGATCCTATTTTTGTGGGAAAATTGGTTTGTGGTCTATTGAGATCACCAAAGTTGTTTATAATCTTTGTGATCACCAAAAGTTGTAATCTTTCTTTTCTTTGGGTCTGTATTCATCCATCTTATGTAGAGGTGATTGAGATTGTGATTTGGGTTTGTTTTCATCCCTCTTGTGTAGAGGTGATTAAGGTGGAGTTTTGGCTTAGTGCCTTATCCCTCTAATGTGAGGTGATTGTTGTTTGGCTTAGTGCCTTATCCCTCTAGTGTGAGGTGATGTTTGGCTTAATGTCCATCCGTCTAAGTGTAGAGGTGATTATTGTTGTGCTTAGCCTCTTGTGTAGAGGTTGTGTTGTTGGAGAGAGGAGTTGTGTACACCTAATTTGTATTTTGCCAAATCCTCGGTGGAGGTTCCCTGTGTGGGAGGTCCTGTGTGGACGTATAGTGAAAATCTTTCTGTGTGAATGTGGGGATGTAGAGCAATGGCTCGAACCTCAAAACATATCCTGGTGTTTGCGATTGATCCACTATCTCTTAACTCTCTCTCTCTCTTATATCTTGCATTGCATCATATTACTCGTATCATATATATGCTTGGTATTGATTGTGTGCCTTACTAGTGTTGAACCAAGAGAGCTTCATATAGCACCTCAACTCTTATTTAGAGGAATCTAGAGGAGTTAGTCCAGAGCCCTTCACTAAAAATTCAGCTACACTCTTTGGTTACACTTAGTGTGTTGCAATTAATTTTTAATTCCGCATCATTTGTCATTAGATTAGCTATACACCTATTCACCCCCACTCTAAGTGTATTTTCACAACTCTATTAAAAGAGCTGACTCTTAGTTTTGCTTGAAGCTTTGTGATAGCTTTGTCTAAAACTTTATTTAGCTCTACAGAGAGCTTTGATTCAGCTTCGCTTGAAGCTCTAATATAGCTCCACAGAGAGCTAACTCTAAACTTCACATGAAGTTAGCTTCACCTGAAGCTTTGTGATAGCTTCACCTGAAGCTTTACTCATCTCCATTGTGGGCCTTCCAGGTCATTAATTGACCAATTCAATTAGTGGGATACCCCACTACTTTAGTGGGGTTAATGCCACTTTAAGTGAGCGGTTACACCTTCCCACTTCGTCCCACATAAGTGGAGACTGTCACGTCTTGCTTTACAAAATACGTTAGAGCGGAGACGCGAGTAGAGTTGGTGATGTATATACGCACGGAGAATACCTCATGTGTACACTCTAAGCCTAATATAACCTGATCAAGCAATATAACTCAAGTATGATAATTAATATCACTGCAATACAACATATAAATTACTACACAATAATAGCATTATTCTATGAATAAATAATAAATATGGAGTCCATGCTATAGAGAGTCAATTGAAATTTACAGAATAAAATAAAGTACGATAAGATACCATGAGTGGATGGTCTAGCAAAAAGAACTCTGGGCTTCCCGCAATACAAGTAATCCTCCCCAAATACCTGATTGGCCAAAAACAAAACATACATAGACCTGGATGTGTCAATGAGTGTGTAAAATGAGGGAAGGTGCACGTGCATGTAACGTGTGAGTATACTATACTACTGTCATATAATGTACTGAAATGAGAAATATTATGAATAAGACTGAAATTATAAGATAGTATAGCATAATATAACATCAATCAGAATGTCACCAGTATTACGATAACAGGCAGTGTATGACTTGAAGAGTAAGGAATTAGTGTATCATAGTTATATGTCAGGTGTCTACTATAGCATGAGTATACAATCAAGGGAATACGGAATCAGTCTAAGATGTCATATGTAAGGTTCGATTCTATTATTAATTATGTTAGCGAATATCTATTGCCACATGCAGTAAGTGCATCTTATACTACGCCTATCACACATATCAATTGAGGTCTTATGTTATTGAAACTAATTAGTTGGAGACATTGTTAGTGTTTTAGGTGAGCCCCGTACATACCTGGGACACTGCCTCAGTTTTCTGACACTGAAACAGGCCGTACCGCTTGGTACTCAGTAACAGTAACAATAAAGTTATAATCAATAGAACAGTAAATAGATGGGATGCCAGTCTTCCCCCAGGAACACTACACTGGAACCCCTTTTCAGCTACACAACTTATATCCTAGGTCCACCCAAAATATATATATGTTATCTCCTCCATCAATTTTTCAATCCTATGTAAGTTGTTTATTACATTATTACTAGTTCTGTAACGCCCCGATCCTGTGTGTACGGGGACGCTATGGTGACGTACATACACAGGGCAAAAATACCCTCACGTACGTACGCTAAGCCTCAGTATAGGAAATAGCCTCCATATATACAAGAATTTCAGCATTAAATAAGTACAAGAATACTTACAAAAATAGGTTAGTGATCATGATAAATATGAAAAACATAGATAGATAAAAAATGAAATAAATAATAAAGATACCTATGAATAGGAAAGAGTGGCAGTCTCGAGCTCATATCTCAGAAAATCTTAGGTGCTACGAAATCCCGGATCTCCAACCTGGGCACGCAAACGCAGGGTCATCAGAAAGCGACCTAGTGAGTGGTAAAATGAAGGAAGTAGTAATATGTACTATAGTAATACAGGCACGATAATAATATATAATACATGTTTATGTATCAGTAATACCATATAATAGGAATTTAAGAATCGATAGAAATATAAAATATCATATTTTAATGCCATCACACCTAGCATGTTATCATCGGGTCATGTCTACAGTAGTATCCAATTTATATAATAAATAATGTTGTATAGTGGTGATGTGATAGAAATGAACATGTGCAACATAACCATTCTACTATGTTATGCATATACAGTAATGATGTCTGCAAGTATACATAAAGCAGAATATATGCAATGCAGAGTATATGTATTCATGAATAGTGTGTTACCACATGGAATGTAACAAATACAAGAAAGTGTAACAAGGTATACATGTGACATGATTGTGGATAACATATCAGGAATAGTAACAAATATAAAGGGACAATAATATACATGTGTCGTGCATGTCATGTGATTTATAGAATAATAACAATCAGTATCGCCTGGTATTTTAATCAATGTCCTTTAGCGTTCCATACCACTGGCAGTTCATATAAGAGCCCACACACCAGATGAACCCATCCGAACATGGCATATGGATACCATGATCCGAACGAGAGAGTGACCAAATAACAAGCGTTCCCGACGTCACTATTATTTATACCGGTTTATTATGTTACTTGAAAATCCAATGATTAAGGAGCTCTTGTCGGGTAGGTGTATCTCGTGCATACCCGGGATCACGGTCTTAAACAGACCCCTGGCTGCTGAGACCAGGGCCCTCCGCTAAGAGGGGAGCAGGAAACGTAAACAGGAGCTCATGGAGCCATATACAATCGGAAGCTAGCACTACCATCCCCCGCAGTGGGACTAACAATGTGAATCTAATACATCCACCCGATAAGATCTAATCAACCGTCAAGTTTCCCCATCCCCAAGTTATCTTTATTATTTTTACAGTACACAGCGTAGTAAGAACAAGTACAGTGCATGGTATGTGTAACATGATAACAGGACATGAGCTCTGTTATTAGCATAAAACATGATAATGAAAAATGGAAAATAATAGATATGGGGTTCTAAAGGTGGCCCCCGTGGCTTGGATCCACGTAGCACTTAGTTCCACACATTGCATATCAATAGCTCACGTATCCAGTAATGAGAATATCAATATCAGTATCGGGTACAATCGTGTAACCGGAATACAGGAATATACATGCAACAAGAATACAATAATATGAACGATGATCCATATGACAAGAATATAGAAACAATCAATGTATGTATACCGGTGAATATGTGTAACATTGATCTGTGAACATGATATAACTGTGTACTGAGCATCCATGTGACGTTGATACCAATATATGAAATGACGGTATCCAGTGAATTGGTGTATCTATGTATCATAGTATAGTGGTGAGTATTCCCGCCTGTCACGCGGGTGACCCGGGTTCGTTCCCCGGCAACGGCGCCAAAATTTGATTGAGCTTGAACCTGCACAAAAAATACAGAATTTCAGATTTAGAATAGAGATGTGTAAGGTGCTCAATTCTACCACGATAGCAAGTGGCTATGCGGGTTGTGATCTACAAGGAGGGTTAGCGATAGAAGCGTTCAAGGTTTGTATTGAAATCTTTGTGAAGAAAAATAAAGGTTCTTCTTTGTTTTAAGAAATGAAAATGAAAAAGAGAGTTAGGTTAAAGTTAAAAAGAAAGCGATAGATGAGAAGGTGGAGAAAATCAGAAAATGACTATGTACAAAGAAACTGAAAGAGTGAAAGAGATTTGGAAGATGTCGTGTTGATGATCTAAACTAAAAGTTACAAGAAAGAAAGAAGAACTAAAAATAATTACTTACTTTCTTTTGACCAAAAGCTTACCTTGAATCTTTGGCGACGATGTTACCTTGAAGTGGAGGCAATCAGCGCATAGCCCATAAGAGTTGATTATTGTCTCTTCCACATTACATCATCAAGACAAAAAAAGCATGAAATGATACAGAGAGACTCAAATCCATCGTCATGAGCTATCGGTGGCACTTGCAAAGGCAAGGCTCTTTCGATGCTTGTAGACTCACTTGGAAGACAATTGTACCAAAAGAAGAGTGAAGTAGAAAAGAAGAAGAAGAAGAACACTAAAACGAAGTACATACAAAAAGAAAATACAGATTCAATTTCATAACAATAAAAGAAAAGAAAGAAACCTTACACTGGTGTCACTCTCAGCACAATCTTCGTTCTCGTTCTTCTATGAAAGTCTCATCTCCTCTGAATTACATAAATTAAAACTAAAAATTACATGAAAAGAAAAATAAAAACCTATATTAAAAAATGGAAAACTAGACTAAATCCTATCTCTGCATGGTCGTCCCATTTTTCTCTGCTGAAACTAGAATTTATAGGGAAAAACCAAAAGGAGGGAATCTCGGGAAGATTGGGGGAGCAAACGCTCCCCCAACTGACACAAGATAGCCGCGGCAACGCGGCTAGGGCCGCAGAAATATGGCCAGGTGGCCACACCCAGTTGGTGGAGACCCCTTATTTGATGATTTTCTTGTATATTCCTCTGGTTTTCTCATTTCTGCTCCAGGATTTGACGAAACAGCCTTTGATTGTTGGCTTCAACCGCTTGATTCAGGGAGGATTCTTCTCAACCGATTTTCAACCTCTCTGATATGCCATATTTTGCCCTGATTCTTTGACTTCGAATTTCTTCTGAATTAAATCAGAATTTGTGGGCTTTTGGGCTTGTTTCTCTTTCCTTTCTTTTAGCACTTGGGCCTACATTAAACAGAGAAAAAAAACTTATTATTAGGATTTATTAGCTAAAAAGTATGATAAGGTGACAATGTATATGCAATATATGTGATTAATCAGTAGGACATGAATACGAAATAATAGTATTATGTGTAATAGTATTTGTGTAACGGTGATACATATGCATGAGATAACAGTGTCCTGTGTAGTAGGATAAGGTAAGGGTGGCTATATCATCCACTCGAATTTCAAATAATTCTAATTATAATAATGATTACTAAATTATTAATATGGTAGGTACCACTAAATTATTATATATAATTATCTATTTTAATTATCAATTTATTGGCCAATTTACTTGTGAAAATTATTAACTTCTGAATCTCGATAACTAAACAATCATCCATATATATCTATACATTTTATAATAAACAAAGTAATAAAATAAAGTATGATTATATTACCTATGATATTTAAAGAACAATCATGTATGTTTTAATTACAGGGATTTACCAACAATTAAATTTAATAATTAATAATTATAATGATTTATCGATAATCAAGATTTATTAAATGACGAAGTCGACCAATTCAATTAAATACAATAAAATATAAATTATAAAATAAAATCACTCACAAACTAGACATGAAAGATAGCTCTCTTTCTCACGATCGCAACGGTTCCAGAATCGTCCAATTCGGAGTCCGGATGCTTCATTTATCGCCTGAACGCTAGAAACCATATAAAGGGGTTAAATATGTAATAAAAATATGTCAATTGCAAATATGATAAATTATCAGGGGGTTTTGTAAATTTACCTTATATGGTTTTGAATGCGGGTTTGGTTTGTTAACGGGTCAGGTTTAGATCACAACCCATACCCATTAATATAAGTGATGGGTTATTGGGTTACAGGGCTAATGGATTGGGTTTGTGAGTTATTGGGTTTGTGTCCAATAAGAGAGAGAAACGGGCAGGGGCTGGTGGCGGCCAGCCCGCCTCGCCGGTGTCGTCCCGCCGACGGCGACGCCCAGAGAACAAGAGAGAGGGAGAGAGAAAGAGATGGATAGAGAGAAAAGAAGAAGAAGAAGAAGAAAAACAGGAAAAGAAGGAGAAGAAAAGAAAAGGAGGAGGAAGAAGAAGAAGGGGAGGAAAATGAGAGGGAAGAGGGTGGCGCGGTTGGGGGCGGTGGCGCCTGGCCGGGGGGCGGCGGCGCGCGGCCACCGGCCGTCTGGCCGCAGGCGCGGGTCAGGACTGCCCCTGGCTTGGACTGGGGTGATTAGTCTCTAAAACTGCATATTTCATACCACATCTTCACATTTATTTAATATTAAATTCTACTAATAACATCTCTCTTGCATGTTTCTAAGTCCATGGTGGGCAATAAAGAAGAAGACCCTAAATCACCATTTAATGGGTGATTAAAGGCCTATAATATAGCCATTGACTTTCGAGAGCTGATTCGTCAAAACCAGGGACCCAAAACCAGAAACCGGGACCTACAGCCGACAGGGGACAGACGCGACAGGGCGCGGCAGCAAGCGCCACGCGCAGCTCTAGAAAAACCACGGAAAACGCGGCCTAGGCCGCGTTTTCGCTGCCGTACGGGCGCGGGCACGTCCGTGCTTTGGGCCAAGGGTTGTCCCCCTGGCTCCCTTTCCCCTGGTGCCTATATATACCCCTGGGGTTCTTCAGAGAAAAGAAATACAGAGAGTTAGGGTAGTTTCTTCTCCATGTTGTAGTTTAAGGTAATTTAGATTAGTTGTTCTTCTTCTTCTTTTGTATTTCCCATTTTGATAGATCATGTAATAGGAAAGAGAGTGATCATAGGATAGAAGAGAACGTTCTTGTAATGGAGGGTGACACTCTATGAAAGGTTCTTCCTTTATCTCTATTTGCTTCTTCTCTAACTCCTTTTACATGTTTAGCTAATCTTTTCTCTCATGGCAACTAACTACTAACTACTAACTAGTTTAACTTCTTACTTGATAATCCACATGAATCTAATAGCCTCTACTTGACCTTGCTCTTGCAAGAGCCATTGATGGCTCATGATGATCGATTCTAACACTCTAACATCCTAACTCTCTAACAAACTAATATTACTTTACTCCATGCTTACTCTTGTTTAGTTTTGATGGTTTAAGTAGCTTGCACTTGTTTGTTGAGTTTGGATGTGATGAATGCATATGGGTCATGCTTTGAAACGCTCTTAAACTAAGGACTAGTGATGGCCAATGATACATGTGAGGCAACTATCACTAAGAGGTTAGCATGTTGGTGGACTCATTAGTAGTTAGTAGCCATGAGTTTTCTTTTTTTTTCACTTTGTTTTAGAAATACTATCCAAAAACCACAAATATATTTTTTTCCTATGTTTCCCACTTCTTTGTGTTTCACCGTACTTCTCTTTTCATTCTTTGTTTTGTTCTGTTTTCATTCTTTAAAACATAGAAGAAACTTTAACACACATGTGAACATTCCGATAAAGCTTCTATCGCTTCCCGTCCCTGTGGATTCGACCCGTTTAGCCTCTATGCTATAACGGAAGTATCGAGAAAGCCAAAGCACACACACTTTAAATCTTGATTTCAAAACATATACTTTCGTGCGCAGTTTTCCCCGATCAACTTTTGGCGTCGTTTCGGGGATGGGAACGGTTTGATTTCACGTTTTTGTTAATTTTCTTCTTTATTTTTTGGTGTGCAGGTTAAAGTTTTAGCATTGTAGAAGTCCACACTTACTCTAGTGTGGTTGGGTAAATTCTTGTATATTCTTATATTCTGCTGCTAATTTTTGTTTATATTACCTGTGCACTGTAATAATTCTAAGAACTAAAATACGGTATTTGGATGTTTTAAAACGGTTTAGACATTTGCATTTAGGCATGTGTCAATTTTCATTCCAATATACTGTATTTTGTTCTTGTGTTGTTGTGATCTTGACGGAGGTGTACATATTGCATAGCATATAGTTAGGACAAACACGTGGGTGATTTACTCTCTTGTGTGTTCATTCTTATCTATATTGCACACTTGCACGAATTGAACTTAAGGACAAAACCCAATACAACATAAGGTGGAGAAGTCATTACCCTCCCTTGGCCCAAAAATTACCTCCCCACTAACACAACCCAAGCCTAATAAAAATTTCTAGACATTGCCCCTAGGGACATCTGAGACTCATTTAAGAGATTGACCTAAGGGGAAGTTGTTAGAAGTTGACTTTTCTCAAATCGGTGTCTAAGATTGGGGATTGAGAGGCGAAACCTCGAAGAATAGTGGTTTGGCATAATTAGACCCGTTGCTCCAGCACGGATACCTCCCACTGATCTTGCCCCTAGCTGGCCAATTAACTCATGGTCAGTTTCCGACAATATACCCCCCGTGGACAATCTAACCAGTTAGGAGTCGTCTAGGTCAAGTCAACCCTAGCATAGACTTGTTTTCTTTTTCTTTTTCTTTGTTTTTTTTGTTTGTTTGTTTTCTTTTTTGTAAATTGTGATATGGATTTCAACAACAACAATTTTTTTCTAAATTGGATCCATATTTCACCCCGACCTCATTTGACTCGGAAAACTCTGATCCGGCTATGTACAGCATGAACCTACCATATATGCCGGGTGGGGGTTATCCGACTCAATATTACCCGTATCTCCAATCCTATGACTATAATTTTTAAAATAATTTCAACCCTTCACAGAGTCAATGGGGATTCACCTTCCCCGAGTTAAATTTTCAACCACATTGTCCACAATTTTCACAATATTCATTCTCCGATTCTGCTTCATATCCTCCTTTTCCTGAACCACCTATTGAAGAAAAATCATCATTGCAAAGGACTTTGGAAGAAGCGATAGAGGCCCAAAAACAATCTGAAAACAATATGACCTCATTATGTCCACAAAATTTCCAAATTCATATAGTTCTTTTCTAAAACCAATCAAAGAAAAATCATTGTGGGAAAAAACTATGAAATTCGTGCAAGAGACCGAGCAAATAATACAAAATATGAATAAGTTTCCATGTCCATCAGATGTTCATATGACTCAATGATCTTGTCATTTTGGAAATCCAGCTTCAATTTCATCATACCAACCTGAACTTGACCAACATCCAATTCCTGATACTTTGATGATTGCAAAATCAAAGTGATATGAGAATTACCGTGTAGCTTTGGGCTAACGGGTCATGTCCACGAGGAGGAATGCGATAGAAGCTTTTCGGTGTTTTTGTTAAGTAACAAAGAATGAAATTGATGTCTTTCTTTTAAGTTGAAAAAGAGAATGGAGAGAAGGAAAATGATTAAAAGAAAAATTGTAAATTTGGAGAAGGCTTTGGAAAAGATGATTTAAAAAGCTTTGAAAAGTGATTTGTTATTTTTAATATACGAAGGAGATCTGGGCTCACTATCTCACTACTCAACGATTTGTTCTTCTCTTAAAATTCTTAGTGCCTCAACTTGGTCATAAGCAAAAACTTAAGCTTGAGTTTAGAAAGTTTTAAGCAAAGCAAATAAGATAGTTTGGAAAAGTTAACTCTTTTCTGTACAAAATCATCTTGAGTTGAATGTTAAATCATCAAGTGTTTCAAGCATGAAATAAAAAAAAGTTCAAGAGAAGTTTTAAAAGAAATAGAAGTTTAGAAATCTAAACCCATCCTCATGTGCCTTCAAGAACACTTTCAAAGAAGAAAGGCTTTAGTTTAGGCATGCAAATGATTCATTGGGTCTATTCATCAAAAACCATTCAAAAAGAAGAGGGATCAGAGAGAGTAACAATAGTGAACCCAGAATACTAATTTAGCTACTCATGGAAGATGAAAAGAATGCATGTAAATAAAGTTAGACATACCGTGAATTGGAGTAGAAGAAGGAAAGCTAGATCCTTTTATTGCTGTCACTTCAATCTTCAGATTACAAACACTCAATTCCTCTCTCTCACTGGTATTTGATCTGAACTACAAATTATAAAATAAAGTTACAACTTCTATACTATCTAACAAAGAGCCTAAAACCTTAAAGAATAAACAAAAATTCTAATCCTAGTCTTCGCTAATTTTTCAATACAAAGCCCTGCCTTTTATAGGCAAAAATCCAGAGGGAAGGGAGTGAGGAGATAAGGGGAGCAAACGCTCCCCTTATCTCCACCAACAAGCCGCGGATCCATGGCTTTGGCCACGGATCCCCGGCCAGGATGTGGCCAAGTGGCCACATCCTGGTGGAGCGACGGTTGGCGTGGACTTGGGCTCCCTTTTGTCTTGCTGGATTCACTGTTGTAGCTCCTGAATTTGACGAAACGATCTTTGATTTATTAGCTTCAACCACTTGATTTAAGAAGATCCATTTTTACCAGTTTTCAACCTCTCTGATTTGTCAAGATCTGTCCTGATTCCCTGATTTCAAATTTATTCTGAATTAGATCAGAATTTGATGGGCTTTTGGGCTCGTTTCTCTTTCCTATCCTTTAGCAATGGGCCTGCATTTTATAAAGAAAAATAGGGCTTATTAATATGAATTATTTAGATAATAAGCATGGTAATGTGATAATATGTATGCAATATATGTGACCGATTACACCTCTTATCTTTTGCTCGCCCTCGAGCAAAATATTAAAACTAATCCTAATCAATTATTAGACCACTTTCGCAGGTCACTCGATTGCACTGAGCCATGTGCAACAAGCTTTAAACCTCTAGGTTACCCATAGAGGACGCGTTTTGTCTCGTGAGGGTTTTCAGTGGATTGCACCTGCGAAATCCATGAAAAAAGAGAAAAAATGGTAGTATTTTTGAAAAGCATTTTGAAAAGAGAAATATTTGAAGTATATTTGTAAGAGTTCAAGTAATCTATAAGTTATAGGAATATCAAACTTTTCATTCCTAGACTTAGTCTCTATTCAAAAACATGTCATCAATCAACGTAAGGAGTCAAATTGTGTTTCTCATCTAGTCTATTACTTTACCCTGAGTCATATGCACCATCGTGACCGCGAAGTTTGACTAAGGGTTCTTTAACATTAACTCCTGTGCCTTATTTATATTTATTTTTAGTGATATTTATTCCTCAATTCTATTAGTCTTTCTAATCTGCCCATGTAACTAGTCTTTAGTCGGTGACACCCAAACCGGACAGTTTTAGGGCACCAGGTGAGAAAACACCCCTAAGGACTTAAACACTCTAGCAGAAAGGTCCACGAAAAGGATATTATTTATAAAATGTACCCCTTTTAGGCGTGAATACTTATGCTTCATGAGGCACAAATACCCAGCTTAATCAGAGGATTTATACATATATATATTTATTTCCAACTTATCTAATTATCTTTTTCATAAATACCAAGGCTTGCTTAGGCTAAAGCACCTAGTTAATCAATAATTAGATTTGCATATATATATATATATATATATATATATATATATATATATATATATATATATATATATTAAGGCATAAGAATTTTGTCTTTGAGCCCTAAGTGTGTAAGTGTATAAAGTAGGGGTGAGCATCGGGCGGTGCAGTGCACTTTTTCTTTACAAAATTGCAAACCGGTCCAAAAAACCGCAAGTTCAGAACCGAACCGAACCGAACCGAACCTCATTCAAACCGAACAGTACACCGAACCGAATATGGTTTGCGGTTTTCGGTTTGTTTTGTAAATCGAAAATTACACCGAACAAGGGCCAGGCAATCATATGTATCAACAAAAAAAGAGGTCCCATTCCCATACATATACATCAGACACAAGGGCCACTTCAGGCAAAGGCCAGGCAATCATATGTATCAACAAAAAAGAGGTCCCATTCCCATACATATACATCAGACACAAGGGCCACTTCAGGCAACTCACAAGTCACAAGAGTCACAACTGAGGCAAGGGCCAGGCATCACAGATTCACAGAAGGAGAACTGGGCATCACAGAAGAGAAGGCCCCATAATTACTGGCCATACACACAAGGCAGACAATCAGGCAATCTGCCAATCAGGCATCACAGAAGGCAAGCAATCAGGCATCACAGAAGGCAGGCAATCAGGCAGAGGCAGGCAATCAGGCAGACAATCAGGCAATCAGGCAATCAGGCATCACAGAAGGCAGGCAATCAGGCAAGGCAGGCAATCAGGCAACAAAAGAGACTGAAAGAGAGGCCTCATATTATCATATACATGATACATCAGACACAAGGGCCAGGCAATCAGACACAAGGCCAGGCAATCATATCATCATATGTATCAATAAAAGAGAGACCCCATAATTACTGGCCATACACAAGGGCCAGGCAAGGCAGGCAATCAGGCAAACAATCAGGCAGGCAATCAGGCAATCAAGCATCACAGAACAGAAGGCAGGCAATCAGGCATCACAGAACAGAAGGCAGGCAATCAGGCAAGGCAGGCAATCAGGCAACAAAAGACTGAAAGAGAGGCCTCATATTATCATATAGACATATACATGATACATTAGACATAAGGGCCAGGCAATCAGACACAAGGGCCAGGCAATCATATCATCATATGTATCAAGTTATCAACAATTCAACATTCTGCAAAAGAGAGGCCCCCATAAATTGGCAATCAGACAGTCACAATCAGGCATCAGATTCTGATTCACAGCCAGTTCCACAGCCAGGTTTGCATTTTGCAAACTATATGTATCAACAAAACAAAAGAAAGGCCCCTACATGTTACATCAGACACAAGTACAACTGTGCCAGGCAAGGGCCAGGCAAGGGCCAGGCAATCAGACACAAGGGCCAGGCATTAGCAATCATATCATCATATGTATCAACAAAAGAGAGGCCCCCAATCCCCATACTGGCCAATACACAAGGGGCAGCCAAAAATAGTATAATCCAAATCCAAAACAGGCTAAACAGCAATATTACAGACTTACAGTCCAAAGCTTGGACTGTAAACACTCCAAAACAATGCAAATTAAAATATTACAGTCCAAACTCCAAAGTGTCCAAATAGCAAAGGCTGCAAAGCTCACAAGTTCTCTTCTCTTCTTAAACCTCCGTGATTGTTGGTTCCGATGCCATTTTAGACAAATCTATAATCAAAAGAAATGAATATTTATTTTAAGAAACAAAGTAATCTATTAAATTAAAAACCAATAATTGAATTAGATATTAAAATCCAAAAAAAATTTACCTATATCATGTGTTTCAAGAGCATCCAAGTCTTCTTCAATACTAATCTTTGTTGATAACATTGTGACCCGAAGCCAATCTTCGGTGCATAAAAGAGCTTGGACCATTCTTGGAGTCAATGAACTCCTAAACGGGTCAAGGATACGACCACCACTACTAAATGCCGATTCAGAAGCAACGGTGGAGATGGGAACCACTAACACATCGCGAACCATTCGATGTAGGATAGAAAATCTTGAGCTATTAACTTTCCAATACTCCAAGATGTTAAATGTAGAAAGATCATCTTCGGCATCTTCACATAAAAACTTCTCCAATTCTGTCTTTGTCTCCTCACCTCCAACACCGGCTCTCATTCTTTTAAAGCGACTCCTTACATCTAATGATTGAGATGAGGAAGAGGAAACATTGGCAATATTGCTTGAAGATTGGGCCATCTCACTCGATTGCTCATTTGTACTTTCATACCTTATCTTGTAGTCATTAAATAATAATGATGCGGCCTCTTTTACAATCTTCATCTTCTCTAAACTTTCACTCGCACCATAACGAAGTTCAAGAACAAATTGTACATATTGTTCCTTATATCGGGGGTCAAGAAGCACGGCAATGTAAATCAACATGTTAGTCTTCTCCCAACTCCCCCAATACTTGTCGAACTTCTCTTGCATTTTGTGGGAAATATTCCTCAATTCTAAATCTCCACTTTCTTGTTGATCTATCAACTCACAAGCGACATTACTAATTTCATGAAGAAAACTATTGCTAGTTACATACAAAGAACCAGAAACACGCAAAGTGAGTTCATAAAACTTTTCAAGAAAAATGCACAACCTTCTTGCATTAGTCCAATCATCCTCTGACGGCAACTCATTGTTTTCATTTCCACTTAACACTTGATTTCTAAAAAATGGGTCTTCATCACAATACCTTTCAAAAGCTCTTTCATACTTGCATGCGGTATGCAACATCAAATATGTGGAGTTCCATCTAGTAGGCACATCCAAGCATAAGGTTTTAGACCATTCAATTTTTTCAATCTCAACACAATTCTTAAACTTTTGTAATCGAGAAGGAGAACTCCTCACATACTTCACGGCTGAGCGCACCCTAGCAACAAAAGAGCCCAATTCTTTAATCCCATCATTAACAATAAGATTAACAATGTGCGCAATACACCTCATATGAAGGTATTTCCCATGTAGAATTGTTCCATTCCAATTATTAAGCCTTTTCTTTAAATAGGCGATCATAGTATCATTAGAAGATGCATTGTCAACGGTTATGGTGAAGACATTTTCAATCCCCCATTCTACCAAGCATCTCTTCACCGCCCTACCAAGTTCGTCACCTTTATGACTAGGAATTGGACAAAAGTTTAAAATTCTTTTGTTTAATTTCCAATCATTATCAATCCAATGTGCAGTGAGACACATGTAGTTGATATTTTGAATAGAAGTCCAAGTGTCTGTTGTAAAAGATACCATTTGACATGTAGCTTTCAATAAATTCTTTAAATTTTCCTTCTCATCAATGTAAAGTTGGTAACAATCTCTTTGGATTGTCCAACGGGATGGGAGATGAAATCTAGGACATGCAATAGACATGAAGTATCGGAATCCAACACCTTCCACTAATTTGAATGGTTGTTCATCAAGAATTATCAAGTATGCAAGCGCTTTTCTTATAGCCACTTCATCATACTCCCAATTGCTAAGACTAGCTTCTCCACCACTTCCTCCTATTGGTTGTTGAAAACTTAACAGTTTTTGTCGGGTTTCTTCATTATGTGGGTTCTTCTTACAATTTTCCGCATGAGTATGCAATGTAGATGTACCATTCACACGTGGATCAGCATTGTATACTTTCTTACAATACTTGCACTCAGCTTTAGCATGTCCATTTTCTTGAAAAGTTTTAAAATGCAACCATACCGTAGATCTTTTCCTTACGCTTTTTCTCTTGGTTTTGTTAGTAGGCTGCTGAGGCTCCGCTGGATTCTTTCCTTGATCAACCTACAGACAAATTAAATTTAGATAAGTAATTATTATCATATATTTTAAATTTTCAAGATTTAGAATTTTAGTAAATAAAATTTAGAAAAGCTTAAAATTAATCAACTAACCTCAACTGAACCTGAAGATGAGCCAGTTGTCAACTGTTCGGGAGGCGGCGGGGATGCTTGAGGTGCAGTTGATGGTGCCAAAGAAGGTCGGGAGCTTGATGGTGCTAAAGGAGGCCGGGAGGTTGATGGCCCCGAAGAAGGAGGTCGGGAGCTTGACGGTGCCAATGGAGGCCTAGAGGAGCTCTCTTTCATTTTTCAAATTTCCTTTGGGTGATGCCCTACAGCCCTAGACTAGAGAGAAGAAAAATATTAAATATATGCTTAACTGCTTAAGCACTTAAGCTGTTAAGCAGCTTTAATTTAAAACATATGCAATTACAGAATTACTGAATTACCTAAGGTCCTAAACTTTCTAGTTTCTAAGATGAAGATTGAAGTGAATCAAGTGATAACTGATCAGTAATAAGTGCAAAATAAGTGCAAAATAATTGAAGTTATTCAGTTTTAACTTAAGTGCATCTAAGATGAAGACTAGATTGAAGTTATTCAGTTTTAAGTGCAAAATAAATTAGAGCAAAGCAACTGAGCATTAAGAAAAATTAGAAAATCACAAGAACTGAAGAAATCAAATAGCTGTTTAGCCTGTTTCAGTGTTAAGTGTTTACTGTTTTGTGTTTGTAACTTTTGTGTAATTTCTCAGAATCTCATGTGAAGCCGTGAAGGAGAAGGATGACCTTTAAACAATTAAACTTGGCTTTTATATATTTCATCTGTAATCTGTGATTCTGTTCAACACTCAACACTCAACAGGAAGAAATTCAAGAAAACAAAATCAATTTTTCAAAATACAAATTGCTAAAAAAATGCTACCTACCTGTCTACGAATATTTTCGTTTAACTTTGATTTTTCCAAAATCCAAGTAGTTTAGCACAACACTGTCAGTCTGTCACCGAAGTTGGAATCCTGTTGATTGTTTCCAAGTTTCCAACTGAAAGGGAAAAAAATAAAAAATAAATCCTTTTGCAGTTTTGCTTAAGCTAAACAAGAAAAACCTTGACTTGATTAATAAATCACAAAAAAAAAAAACTAGATTTGGCTATAATTGAATCTTACATAGATGATAGATGATAGATCCGTGGTTGACTTGAGTTGAGATGTCGATAGAGATGCGATCATGCGAAGAAGATGATGAGGAAGACTAAGGAGGAGGGATCCGTCGTCGGGAGTCTGATCGCGATGGGAGGAGCGACTGGATTAGGGCTCAGTCGGTCAGTCCGGTGCCGGCGGAGCCGAGCCTCCCTGAAGAGTGAAGAATGAAGATGGAGGAGAAGACTCAGATCAGATTCTCAGAAGATGGAACATTGGAACGGGATTAGGCCAATTAGGGCTCGCGCTCGCCCGCCGCTCTTCAATTTTTGATCGAGGATTAGGAATCGACTATCGAGAGAGAGAGAGAGAGAGAGAGAATCAGAGATCTAAAATTTTTGATCTCACGCGACACGCTGCACGCACGACATGAGGCACACGTGACGAACGAAACTTCTGGATGTCGGGCCAGGCGGATTCGGGCGGTGTTCGGGCGGGTCGGTTTCGAAATTTCTGAAACCGACCCGCACCGTAAAAACCGAATTGGTTTAAAAACGTAAATTCCAACCGCGCCGAAGGTTGGAAAACCGAACTGAACCGCCCGAAATTCGACGGTTCGGTCGGTTAATTCGATTTTACGGTTTATATGCTCACCCCTAGTATAAAGTGTGCATATTTATTCAAGGCAAAGATCAAGACTAAATTACTTTCATCAATTTTCTTCCTAACCCTGAAAATTAAACAAGTTCTCTTATTTTGACCAAGTCTAAGAAATCCTAATTATGATTTTCCTATTCCTTAAAATTGACTTAATTCCTTACAAAAATATATCAAAATATCGTTCTTACCTTTCAAAAAGTTTTATATATATATATATATATATATATTTGTTTTTTTTCTTCTTTTTTTTAAGTTATATTAGTCATGTTAGAACCCTCCCCACACTTATCTCATGCATTGTCTCCAATTTATAAAAGAAATGTATAGATGCATGAAAAAAATGGAAAAGAGGAAAGTTACCGATACACTGGGTCAAAAAGACCCATAGCCGTTTCATTTACCGCCACCGATTCCAAGAAAGGTTTAAGGCGTTGACGATTTACCTTAAAGTCATTTCCATTCTTGGTGTCACTTATCTCTACTGCACTATGTGAAAACATGGATTTTACAACGAATGGCCCAGTTCATCTTGATTTTAATTTTTCTGGAAAAAGATGAAGCCTAGAATTATAGAGTAAGACTTTTTGTCCAGGGACAAAGGTTTTTCTTATGATGTGTTTATCATGAAAATTCTTAACTCTATCTTTAGTGATCTTAGCATTTTCATAGGCCTCATTTCTTAACTCCTCTAATTCGAAAATTTGTAATTTCTGAAGGTCACCGGCCTTAATCAAGTCAAAATTCAACTGCTTGATTGCCCATAAGGCCCGGTGTTCTAACTCAACGGGTAGGTGACAAGCTTTACCATAGACTAACCTATAAGGAGACATCCCTAGAATCGTCTTGAAAGCGGTCATGTAGGCCCATAGGGCATCTACAAGTTTGGTGGACCAATCTTTCAAGTTTTGGTTCACAGTCTTCTCCAAGATAAGCTTGACTTATCTATTGGAAACCTCAACCTGCCCACTGGTTTGAGGATGATAAGGTGTGGAAAACTTGCGAGTTATAACATACTTTCGCATAAGAGCTTCAAAGGATCTATTGCAAAAGTGAGTGTCATTATCACTGATGATAGCACGAGGGGTTCCGAAGCGTGAGAAAATATTCTCTTTCAAAAACTTTATGACAACTTTGTTATCATTAGTTCTACTAGGAATGGCTTCTACCCACTTGGACACATAGTCCACAGCAACCAATATGTATTAGTTTCCAAATGAATTAGGAAATGGACCCATAAAGTCGATGCCCCAAACATCAAAGAGTTCTATTTCTAGAATTGGGTTGAGGGGCATCATATCTCGTTTTGAGATCCTTCCTACCATCAGGCATCTAGGGCACGTCTTGCAAAATTCATAAAGCATCCTTGAACAAAGTGGGCTAATAGATCCCACTTTGTAGCACTTTTTTAGCAGTCTTGCAGGGACCAAAGTGTCCACCGCATGTAAGTTCGTGACAAAAGGATAGAACACTCTTAACCTCCTTATCGGGAATGCATCTCCTAATAATTTGGTCAGAACAGTACTTAAGAAGATACGGTTCCTCCCAAAAGAAATACCGGACTTGGGATAAGAACCGATATATATCATTTTTGGACCAATGAGACGGAGTTTGGTTTGTGACTAAGTAATTCACTATATCAGCATACCAAGGTTCCCTAAAGATAGCTAAGAGATTTTCATCAGGAAAATCCTCATTTATGGATAATTCGTTGCATGGAGAATTAGGGATTCGTGCGAGATGGTCAGCAACGACATTTTCTACGCCTTTCTTGTCTCGAATCTCGAGATCAAATTCTTGAAGAAGGAAGATCCAACGAATGAGTCGGGCCTTGGCATCCTTCTTCATCATGAGGTACCTAAGCGCAGAATGATCAGTGAAAATGGTGGTTTTGGACCCTAGTAGGTAGGGACGAAATTTCTCTAAGGCAAACACTACTGCCAAGAATTCCTTCTCAGTAGTAGTGTAGTTCAATTGAGTATCATTGAGAGTCCTACTAGAGTAGTAAATCACGTGCTGCTTGTTATCAATTCGTTGTCCTAGGACAGCGCCTATGGCAAAATTAGAAGCATCGCACAGGATTTCGAACGGCTTAGACCAATTCGGTGCAGAAATAAGCTCTCTCTTAAGCTTTTCCCAAGAATTCATACATTCAGCATCGAAAGTGAAGGACACGTCCTTAGCTAACAGATTAGTCAAGGGCCTAGCAATCTTGCTAACATCCTTGATAAATCTTCGGTAAAAACCAGCGTGTCCTAAGAAAGATCTAATATCTTTCACGCATTTGGGCATGGGAAGCTTTGCAATAACCTCAATTTTAGCTCTATCCACTTCTATTCCTTTCTTGGAGATTTCATGACCCAAGACAATTCCATGGTTTATCATAAAGTGGCATTTCTCCCAGTTCAGTGTCAGATTTTTCTCAGCACAACGTTGGAGGACAAGTTCTAAATGGTGGAGACATTGAGTGAACGAATCTCCGTAGATGGAGAAATCATCCATAAAGTTTTCTAAGAATCGTTCTACCATATCAGAAAAAAGACTCAACACAATGTTGAAATGTTGCTGGGGCATTGCATAAGCCTAAAGGCATTCAACGATAAGCAAATGTCCCAAATGGACATGTGAATGTAGTCTTTTCTTGGTCCTCAGGAGCAATAGGAATCTAATTATACCCCAAGTAACTGTCCAAGAAACAGTAATACTCGTGGCCCGCCAAACGCTCAAGCATTTGATCAATGAAGGGAAGTAGAAAATGGTCCTTATGAGTTGCAGCATTAAGCTTCCTATAGTCAATGCAAACTCGGATCTTCGTGGGAAGTGTAATGCCCCGATCCCAAGGATACGGAGACGTTATGGCGACGTACATACGCAGGGTGAAAACACCCTCGCGCGTACGTTAAGCCTCAGTACAGGAAATAGCCTCCATATACACAAGAGTTCCAGCAGTAAATAAGTATAAGAATACCTGCAGAAAAGATCAGCGAGCATGATAGATAAAGAAACATAGACAAATAAAGAAGTAAGACAAAAGAATCAAGATACCTATGAATCGTATGGGTGACAAGTCCCCTATGTGAATCCAATGACATATCTGACAGTATGATATCTCGAATCTCCAACCTGGGCACGCAAACCCAGGGTCGTCAGAAAGCGACCTAGTGAGTGGTAAATGAAGGAGGCAGTAATATATACGACAGTAATACAGACACGATAATAATATATAATACATGATTCTGTACCAGTGATACCATATACTAGGCATATAATAAGCAGTAGAAATATATAAACATGTCATATTTTAATACCATCACTACCTAGCATGTTATCATCGGGTCATGTCTATAGTCGTATCCAATTTTATATAATAAATATGTTGTCTAGTGGTGATGCAGATGTGCAGCATACAATAGAACCATACTACCGGGTTGTGCATATACAGTAATGATGCTTGCAAGGTATACATAAAGCAGAGTATATGCAATGCAGAATATAGATGTACATGAGTAGTGTGCCACAACAGAAAGTGTAACATGTATCAGGAAGGGAACAAGGTATACATGTAACAATGATAAGGGATAAATGATCAGAACTAATAACAAGTACAACTAAACAATATGATACATGTATTGGGAAAATCATGTTATTTATACAATAATAACAATCAGTACCACCTGGTATTTTAATCAATCTCTTTCAGTGTCCCATACCACTGGCAGTTCATACTGGAGCCCGCACTCCAGTCGAACCCATCCGGACATGGCATACGGGTACCATTATCCAAACGAGAGAGTGACCAAATAACAAGTGTTTTCGACGTCACTATTATTTATATTGTTTTATTATGTTAATTGGAAACCCAATAGTCAAGGAGCTCTAGTCAGGTGGGTATACCCCGTGCATACCCGGGATCACTGCCTTAAACAGACCCCTGGCTGCTGAAACCAGGGCCAGCCCGCTAAGGCTATAACATGTAACAGAAACTCAATGAGCTAAAATAATAATGGGAAACGGGAGCTCATGAGTTATAACAGACGGTAGCCAGCACTACCCTGTCCCCTGCAGTGGGACAAACAATGGATCCAGACATCCACCCGACAAGAGCTAGTCAACCGTCAAGTCTCCCCCAACCCCATCTTATAGTTCATACATTTAATGTACACAGGGTATCAGGAACAAGAACAGTATATGATACATATAACACGATAACAGGACATGAGCTCTGTTGATAGCATGAAACACGATAATGGGAAACGGGAAACAATAGATGTGGGATTCTAGAGGTGGCCCCCGTGGCTTGAATCTATGTGGCACTTAGTTCCACACATCGCATATCAACAGCTCACATGTCCAGTAACGGGAATATCAATATCAGAACGGAAATAATCATGTAACGGGAATACAAGACGAACTACTCATGTAACAATAATCCATGTGACATAAACAATGATCAATATAACGAGAATACAAGAGTATCCATGAGCAATAATATAATCCATGATCCATGTAACAGGAACACATAGACAATCAATGCATGTAGACCGGTGAGTATACAGAAGGTGGTGTAAGACATGCACAGAGTATCCATATAGTAGTATCCCGTGTAATAGCGTTTCCGTGTATCAGTAGTTCACAAACATGTAGTAATCGTGTCGTGAATCTCGGTATCTATGTAATGGTGAAATAACGTGAAATAACGGTATAGAGTGTAACATATATTTACATGCAATACTGTGTTCAGTGTATCAGTGGGTCGGTAAGGGTGACAGTGTAATAGTGACAATATCTGATATAATGAGTACGCGTGTATCAGTGTACATGTAACAGTACTACGTAATCATGAGTGATGTCCATAATGTGAATGCCAGTAAAACATGTGGAATAGTAATCTAACCATTTTAATATATTCATCTATCACCTATATGTTATATTAAATCATGAAGCAGATGAAAATATTATTTTATTGGTTGTGTTTACTACAATATCATGCATTACAAAATATGACTTCTCTATAATTAAGTTATTTATTAACATTCTATTGATTTACCCATAATCACGATTTATTAACTAAAGTAATCACTCAATTTATTAAACATGAATAAATAGAATTTATTAAAAAGAAAACACTCACAAAATAGCCATGGAAGGTAGCTCTCTTTCCCACGATCGCAATGGTTCCAGAATCGTCCAAATCGGGTCCGGATGCTCCAGATATCGCCTGAATACTAGAATCCATATAAACGGGTTAAATATGTAATAAAAATATCTCGAATGCAAATAATAAAAATTAGCAGGGGTTTTCTGTAATATTACCTTTATTGGGTTTTGGATGCGGGCTGGGTGGCAAACGGGTCGGGTTTGGATCCAATACCCAAACCCATAACTTAAGTTTAATGGGTAAATGGATTATTGGGTTAGAGGGCTAATGGGTTTGGATTTAATGGGTTTTGGATTTAAACCTATTAGAAGAAGAAAGAGAGAACGAGAGGGGGGGCACGGGCTGGCGGCGGCCAGCCCGCCTCGCCGGCGCCGGCGCCGGCGCCGCCCCGCCGGCGGCGGTTCCGCCTCGCCGGCACCTACGGACAAAGAACGCGAGAGAGGGAGAGATAAAGAGATGGAGAGGGAGAGAGAAGAAGAAAAATAGCAAGAAGAAAGAGAAGAAAAGAGAAGGAAGAAGAAGAAGAAAAAGAAGAAAAAGAAAAGGAGGAGGGAAAAAGGGTGGCGCCCGGGCTGGGGCGCGGCCGCTGGCGGCGCCTGCGGCGGCCCGGGGCACCAATGGCCTGGCCTGGCCGCTGGCAGCGGGTCAGGCCTCCCCCCTTTTGGGTCTGACAGAGAGAGGGAGAGAGTGAGAAGAGTGAGGAGGTGTGGGGGGGAGAGAGAGAGAAGAGAGAGTTTTTTAAATAGAAAGAGGGAGAGTGAGAAGGGATTTAACGGGGAGAGTGAGAGGCAGCGGGATGGGTTCGTTTGACTAAAAGGGCAGTGGGGGAGGAAGGTTGTAGAAAAAGAAAGAGAAGGGAGAAAGAAATTAAATAAATAATTTAATTAATTAATATTATTTTAATGGGTCAAAAATTGACTAGCTCCGAATGGTGCCCAAAAATTACACAAAATAGAGAATATTATCCTAAGACATAATGTGAAAATGGTTTGAAGAAATTCAGTCTGATTTGTAAGTTAGAAATCTTGAAAGATTTCGCCGGTATTGGGCAACACCGGTTTGACCAGATTTTTGATAAATTTAGAAAAATCTCCAAAAATACCCTAACGTAGAAAATACGATTCAAAGATACAATGTGAAAGCAGCTTCCAAAATTCAACTCCGTTTGTGAAATAAAAATTGTAGCGCCGATTATCGGTATCGGTCGACACCGACTAGGGAGATTTTCCAAAATAATCCAGAAAAATTTTAGAAAATTCTGAAAAATCTAAAATATTGAAAAATGATATCTGAAACTGAAATTGGCTCAATCTAACTACCAAGAAGGTTAAGTCAATTTTGTACGTCGTATCAAGTACTGATATTATGATACGTACACCAGGGATCAGGGGGTTACATTCCCCCCACCTTACAAAAAAATTCGTCCTCGAAATTTCAATTCAGGTGGGAGGGTAAGATTTACAGCCCCAAAGCCTAAGTGTTACAGAAAACACGGCGCTTTCGCTGCGTACTCTGATATCGATAATGAACTCGGGGTGAAAAATTAGTGTAGTTGACTAACGCTAAACGGATTGGAAGCAATGAGATGGAAAGAAAGCGAGAAGGAAATCAGATATTCTGGTTGACAATTGTAAGAAAGGAATAGAACAGAGAATGAATTGTCAATAACATGGTATTCTTGTACTCGCCGCTGGAATCCCCAAATTCAGATACAGATGAGTTTGAATCTGAATCTGACTGTACTGTTGGTAAGAGCCCGAGTATTGACCCACGTGGTTACCCACACCAGGTGTGAACCTAAGCTCTGATACCACTATGTAACGCCCCGATCCCAAGGATACGGAGACGTTATGGCGACGTACATACGCAGGGTGAAAACACCCTCGCGCGTACGTTAAGCCTCAGTACAGGAAATAGCCTCCATATACACAAGAGTTCCAGCATTAAATAAGTACAAGAATACCTGCAGAAAAGATCAGTGAGCATGATAGATAAAGAAACATAGACAAATAAGGAAGTAAAACAAACGAATCAAGATACCTATGAATCGTATGGGTGACAAGTCCCCTATGTGAATCCAATGACAGATCTGACAGTATGATATCTCGAATCTCCAACCTGGGCACGCAAACCCAGGGTCGTCAGAAAGCGACCTAGTGAGTGATAAAATGAAGGAAGCAGTAATATATACGACAGTAATACAGACACGATAATAATATATAATACATGATTCTGTACCAGTGATACCATATACTAGGCATATAATAAGCAGTAGAAATATATAAACATGTCATATTTTAATACCATCACTACCTAGCATGTTATCATCGGGTCATGTCTATAGTCGTATCCAATTTTATATAATAAATAATGTTGTCTAGTGGTGATGCAGATGTGCAGCATACAACAGAACCATACTACCGGGTTGTGCATATACAGTAATGATGTTTGCAAGGTATACATAAAGCAGAGTATATGCAATGCAGAATATAGATGTACTGAGTAGTGTGCCACAACAGAAAGTGTAACATGTATCAGGAAGGGAACAAGGTATACAGGTAACATGATAAGGGATAAATGATCAGAACTAATAACAAGTACAACTAAACAATATGATACATGTATTGGGCAAATCATGTTATTTATACAATAATAACAATCAGTACGACCTGGTATTTTAATCAATCTCTTCCAGTGTCCCATACCACTGGCAGTTCATACTGGAGCCCGCACTCCAGTCGAACCCATCCGGACATGGCATACGGGTACCATTATCCAGACAAGAGAGTGACCAAATAACAAGTGTTCCCGACGTCACTATTGTTTATACTATTTTATTATGTTAATTGGAAACCCAATAGTCAAGGAGCTCTAGTCAGGTGGGTGTACCCCGTGCATACCCGGGATCACGGCTTAAACAGGCCCCTGGCTGCTGAAACCAGGGCCAGCCCGCTAAGGCTGTAACATGTAACGGGAACTCAATGAGCTAAAACAATAACGGAAAACGGGAGCTCATGAGTTATAACAAACGGTAGCCAGCACTACCCCGTCCCCTGCAGTGGGACAAACAATGGATCCAAACATCCACCCGACAAAAGCTAGTCAACCGTCAAGTCTCCCCCAACCCCCATCTTATAGTTCATGCATTTAATGTACACAGGGTATCAGGAACAAGAACAGTACATGATACATGTAACACGATAACAGGACATGAGCTCTGTTGATAGCACGAAACACGATAACGGGAAACGGGAAAGAATAGATGTGGGATTCTAGAGGTGGCCCCCGTGGCTTGAATCCACGTGGCACTTAGTTCCACACATCGCATATCAACAGCTCACATGTCCAGTAATATCAAAATCAGAACGGGAAATAATCATGTAACGGGAATACAAGACGAACTACTCATGTAACAATAATCCATGTGACATGAAAAATGATCAATATAACGAGAATACAAGAGTATCCATGAGCAATAATATAATCCATGATCCATGTAACAAGAACACATAGACAATCAATGCATGTAGACAGGTGAGTATACAGAAGGTGGTGTAAGACATGCACAGAGTATCCATATAGTGGTATCCCGTGTAATAGCGTTTCTGTGTATCAGTAGTTCACAAACATGTAGTAACCGTGTCGTGAATCTCGGTATCTATGTAATAGTGAAATAACGTGAAATAACGGTATAGAGTGTAACATATATTTACATGCAATACTGTGTTCAGTGTATCGGTGGGTCGGTAAGGGTGACAGTGTAATAGTGACAATATCTGATATAATGAGTATGCGTGTATCAGTGCACATGTAACAGTACTACGTAACCATGAGTGATGTCCATGATGTGAATGCCAGCAAAACATATGGAATAGTAATCTAACCATTTTAATATGTTCATCTATCACCTATATGTTATATTAAATCATGAAGCAGATGAAAATATTATTTTATTGGTTGTGTTTACGACACTATCATGCATTACAAAATATGACTTCTTAACATTCTATTGATTTACCCATAATCACGATTTATTAACTAAAGTAATCACATTTATTAAACATGAATAAATAGAATTTATTAAAAAGAAAACACTCACAAACTAGCCATGGGAAGGTAGCTCTCTTTCTCACGATCGCAATGGTTACAGAATCGTCCAAATCGGAGTCCGGATGCTCCAGATATCGCCCGAATACTAGAATCCATATAAACGGGTTAAATATGTAATAAAAATATCTCAAATGCAAATAATAAAAATTAGCAGGGGGTTTTCTGTAATATTACCTTTATTGGGTTTTGGATGCGGGTTGGGCGGCAAACGTTCGGGTTTGGATCTAATACCCAAACCATAACTTAAGTTTAATGGGTAAATCGGTTATTGGGTTAGAGGGCTAATGGGTTTGGATTTAATGGGTTTTGGGTTTAAACCCATTAGAAGAAGAAAAAGAGAACGAGAGAGAGGGGGCACGGGCTGGCGGTGGCCAGCCCGCCTCACCGGCGCCGGCACCGCCCCGCCGGCGGCGGCTCCGCCTCGCCGGCACCTACGGCCAAAGAACGTGAGAGAGGGAGAGATAAAGAGATGGAGAGGGAGAGAGAAGAAGAAAAACAGCAAGAAGAAAGAAGAAGAAAAGAGAAGGAAGAAGAAGAAGAAGAAGAAAAAGAAGAAAAAGAAAAGGAGGAGGGGAAAAGGGTGGCGCCCGGGCTAGGGCGCGGCCGCTGGCGGCGCCTGCGACGGCCCGGGGCACCAATGGCCTGGCCTGGCCGCTGGCAGCGGGTCAGGCCTCCCCCATTTTGGGTCTGGACAGAGAGAGGGAGAGAGTGAGAAGAGTGAGGAGGTGTGGGGGAGAGGGGGGAGAGAGAGAGAGAGAGAGAGAGAGATGAGAGAGTTTTTGAAATAGAAAGAGGGAGAGTGAGAAGGGATTTAACGGGGAGAGTGAGAGGCAGTGGGATGGGTTCGTTTGACTGAAAAGGGCGGTGGGGGAGGAAGGTTGTAGAAAAAAAAAAGATAACAAAATTAAATAAATAATTTAATTAATTAATATTATTTTAATGGGTCAAAAATTGACTAGCTCCGAACGGTGCCTAAAAATTAAAGAAAATAGAGAATATTATCCTGAGACATAATGTGAAAACAATTTGAAGAAATTCTATCTGGTTTGTAAGTTAAAAATCCTGAAAGATTTCGCCAGTATTGGGCAACACCGGTTTGGCCAGATTTTTGATAAATTTAGAAAAATCCCCAAAAATATCCTAACATAGAAAATATGATTCTAAGATACAAGGTGAAAGCAGCTTCCCAAAATTCAACTCCGTTTGTGAAATAAAAATTATAGCGCCGATTATCGGTATCGGTCGATACCGACTACGGAGATTTCCAAAATAATCCAGAAAAATTCCAGAAAATTCTGAAAAATCTAAAATATTGAAAAATGATATCTGAAACTGAAATTGGCTCAATCTGACTACCAAGAAGGTCAAGTCAATTTTGTACGTCGTATCGAGTACTGATACTGTGATACGTACACCAGGGATCAGGGGGTTACAGGAAGTCAAGTTTGGACCAACTCTTTGTTCTCATTTTTCACTACGGTGAAACTGGATTTCTTTGGAACAGTATGGACAGGACTGACCCATTGGCTATCAGAAATGGGATAGATTATCCCATTGTCTAAGAGTTTCACAATTTCAGCATGAACAGCCTCTTGCATTATAGGGTTTAACCTACGCTGCGGGTCTCTTTTAGGTGTTGCATCTTCATTGAGATGAATGCAATGTTGAACTATGGTTGGGCTCAATCCCTTTATATCAGTCATAGTCCAACCAATGGCTTCCCTATATTTTCTTAGAATTGCTTTAAGATCTTCTTCCCCGTCATTTAAATGGGAGGCAATGATGACATGAAAGGTCTCTTGTTCGTCTAGATAGACGTACTTGAGATGCGCAGGTAAGGCTTTCAATTCTAAGGAAGAGGAAGGCTCACTGGAAGGATTAGTCAATTTTTTGGCTCCGTATTTGATGAAATAGGGTTCGAGGCCCAATTCACAGCTGACTCAACAACCTAATCAAGATTAAAGTCGTCAGACTCTAACACGAAGTCACACTTAGTTTCTAGTTCTAATTCTTCCCTATGTTCACTTGTTAAGTTCTCAATGAGGTTGACTTCAAATGTTTGGTCCTCAACATCACTGGGTTGTTTTTCTAGGTTGAAGACATTGACTTCTCTAGTCATGTCCCCAAAGGTTAACCTCATGGACCCATTCCTACAATTGATGATGGCATTGGCAGTAGTAAGGAATGATCGCCCTAGGATAATAGGAGTTTGAGCCCTAGGATTGGACACAGGTTGTGTCTCTAGAACTATGAAATCAACGGGTAAATAAACTCCCGACCTGGATAAGGACATCATTAATCTCCCCTTTTGGAACTTTCACAGAACGGTCAGCCAGTTGGATAGTGACTCGAGTTGGACTAAGATCGCCCAACCCGAGTTGTTGGTAAACTAAGAATGGAAGCAAGTTGATACTTGCCCCCAAATCAAGAAGTGCACGACTAATCTCGGCTTGTCCTATTGTGCAGGCAATGGTGGGACAACCTGGATCCTTATTCTTGATAGGGATCGGACCCGACAGTAGCTCACTAATGTTAGTGGCTAAGAAGACCTTTTTGGGTACATTAGTCTTTCTCTAAGACCTTTTTGGGTACATTAGTCTTTCTCTTCTTGGTGCACATGTCCTTAAGAAACTTAGCATAGGATGGGACTTGTTGGACGGCATCAAGAAGAGGCACATTTATTTTCACTTGATTGAAGATCTCAATTATCTTATCCATGTGTGAATTTTGCTTGTTGTTTTTCAGCCTATTAGGAAATAGTACTATAGGCTGGTGCACTTGACTGGTTGACTTATCTTTTTCAGATTCGTTAGATTTGAAAGGATTCGGATTAGATGAGGTGGATGCTTGATTGTGGTTGTGCTGAATTGGATTAGATGGTATTGACACTTGGTTATCAACTTTCTTTCCTGACCTCAATGTATGAACAGTATTATATTGATTCATTGATTGATCCTCAGCCAAATGAGCTTGTTGAGAATTCCTAGGATTCGTTATTGGCTGACTAGACCAGGTACCCTTTTGTCTCTCATTCTGTGGAGTGGCTAATTGGCTCATTTGAACCTCTAACCTCTGTATAGTTTGCATGAGAGAATCTTAGTTCTTCATGTATCTTTTCATGTTTCTCTCAAAGTCAGTCATTCTCCTTTCTAGTTGAGGATTCTGGAAGGAAGATTATGGAGCTTGGTGGGGAAAGTTTTTGTTGATAATTTGAAAAGTTAGGTGGATGGTTGGGAGAATTATTATAAAAATTGAAAAAGTTAGATTGATGATTGGAAGAATTATTAGCATGATGGAAGTGGCTTGCATGATTTGACCGTGAGTGATCATTGTTATTTTGGCTCCATAAGAAATTCGGGTGATTTCTCCAGCCAGGATTGTATGTTGGTGCGTAAGGATTATTATTCGGCCTTGAAAAGGCCGCATTCATCGGTTTAGGGTATTGTTGCTGAGCCTGAAACACAGGACACTCCTCAAACACATGATTCATGGCTTGACAGTAAGTACAGCCGGAGTTGGAAATGGGTTGGGCTGACTTGATTGACTGGACTTGGTTCCTTAGTTTCTAAAGCTTCCAGTTTTCTTACTAGGTTAGCGAACTTAGCCTCATTAGCTATGGATGATTCAATAGAATGGAGACCTCCTTTTGAAGAGATGGTCGAGGTTTCACTAGTAGGTTCCCATTGGATGGTCTTTTCTGCTAGATTCTCATATAAATCCCATCCTTCATTTTCATCCTTCTGCAAGAATCCCCCTTGGCACATACTTTCTAAGAGGGTCTTGGTAGAATAGTCTAATCCGTTATAAAGAATTTGACATTGTCGTCATTTCTCTATTCCATGATGAGGACATTGGACAAGGAGGTCTTTAAAGCATTCAAAGTACCTCCAAAATGGTTCACTAGGTTCTTACTTGAATTGCATGATGTTCTTCCTAATGAGAGCAGTCTTATGGATTGGATAGAATTTCTTCAAGAAGACCTTGATGAAACCATCCCAAGATGTGATAGAGCTGGCCGCTAAGCTGTAAAGCCATTTCTTGGCTAAGTCCTTAAGAGCGAATGGGACAAATCTCAACCTAATAGCATCATCTACAAGGTGTGGGATTTTCATCATTAGATATACTTCCTCAAATTCTTTTATAAGAAATAGGCATCTTCGGACTCTAAGCCAAGAAACTTGGGGAGTGTGTTGATGAATTGAGGCTTGAGCTCAAAATTGTATTCACCAACCGATGGAAGTTGGATACAAGATGAAAGTGAGGTTCTAATATGATAGAACCTATCCTGCAAAGATGTCGATTGAGCCATAACTGGATCTGGTCTTGGTTCAAACTTGGGTGGTGATGTGTTTCTAGTCAACCTAGATGAATTAGGGTCTCTTGACCACTCTTGCATACACAAACACAATCACAAACAAGTTCACCAATAGTCAACAAGAATAATCAACCAAGTCTAGTCTAAGGTACCCTTGACCTAGACAACTCCTAACTGGTTGATTGTCCACAGGAGGTATAATGTAGACTGTGACCACAAGCTAATCAGCCAGGTCAGGGAAAGATTGGTGGGAGGTATCCGCGCAAAAGCGATGGACCTAATTAAGCCAACCACCAGCCTTTGGGGTTTCGCCCCTCAATCCCTTTCTTAGACACTGATTTGGCAGGAGTCAAATTTCAACACCTCCCTCTTAGGATAATCTCCAAGTGAGTTTGAGATGTCCCTAAGGCCAACGTCTATCAGATTTTACTTAGGCTTAGGTTGTGCGTGCTTGGAGATGATTTGTGGGCTAAAGAAGGGAAATGACTCCCCACCTTATCTTGAATTGGGTTTTGCCCTTAGAATTTATTGTGCAAAGTGTGCAAGATATAGAAAAGTAACATTCAAAAGCAAATATCACCCAAGAATGTTTCCTAAACTATATGCTATGCATACGTACCTTGTCTCCAGCTCTCTTCAACAGTAATTGTAAAATAAACCTAATTAAACAAATGCCTAGAATGCAAGTCTAAACGTTTTTTTAAGAAATTAACAATCACTCAGATTACTGTTGGATTAAAATAGGGATTGTAAATAGCAGATATAGCAAGAATAATAACACACAAAAACTTTATTTTTACGAGCAATATGTCCTGCAAAAAGAGTTTTAGTACTCCAACAAAAATTTCAAACTTGCGCTGCAATTTCTTGAAATTCTGTTTCCTACTTTCGAGAGTAGGGGCATAGAATAGCAAGTCTTCTGCTGCAAAGCTTCAGTGCTAAATCTGAATCTTGACGTCCCTGAAATAAGACACCAAACTTGTTAAAAAATAAATACACCGTTCCCTACCCGGCAACGACGCCAAAAAATGATTGCAAAATCAAAGTGATATGAGAATTACCGTGTAGCTTTGAGCTAACAGGTGATGTCCACGAGGAGGAATGCGATAGAAGCTTTTCGGTGTTTTTGTTAAGTAACAAAGAATGAAATTGGCATCTTTCTTTTAAGTTGAAAAAGAGAATGGAGAGAAGGGAAATGATTAAAAGAAAAATTGTAAATTTGGAGAAGGCTTTGGAAAAGGTGATTTAAAAAGCTTTAAAAAGTGATTTGTTGTTTTTAATATACGAAGGAGATCTGGGCTCACTATCTCACTACTCAACGATTTGTTCTTCTCTTGAAATTCTTAGTGCCTCAACTTGATCATAGGCAAAAACTTAAGCTTGAGTTTAGAAAGTTTTAAGCAAAGCAAATAAGATAGTTTGGAAAGTTAACTCTTTTCTTTACAAAACCATCTTGAGTTGAACGTTAAATCATCAAGTTTTTTAAGCATAAAATAAAAACAAGTTCAAGAAAAGTTTTAAAAGAAATAGAAGTTTAGAAATTCAAACCCATCCTCATGTGCCTTCAAGAACACTTTCAAAGAATAAAGGCTTTAGTTTAGGCATGCAAATGATTCATTGAGTCTATTCATCAAAACCATTCAAAAGAAGAGGGATCAGAGAGAGGAACAATATTGAGCCCAGAATACTAATTTAGCTACTCATGGAAGATGAAAAAGAATGCATGTAAATAAAGCTAGACATACCGTGAATTGGAGTGGAAGAAGAGAAAGTTAGATCCTTTTATTGCTGTCACTTCAATCTTCAGATTACAAGCACTCAATTCTTCTCTCTCATTGGTACTTGATCTGAACTACAAATTACAAAATAAAGTTACAACTTTTATACTATCTAACAAAGAGCCTAAAACCTTAAAGAATAAATAAAAATTCTAATCCGAGTCTTCGCTAATTTTTCAGTACAAAACCCTACCTTTTATAGGCAAAAACCCAGAGGGAAGGGAATGAGGAGATAAGGGAGCAAACGCTCCCTTATCTCCACCAACAAGCCGCGGATCTGTGGCTTTGGCCACGGATCCGCGGCCACGATGTGGCGAAGTGGCCACATCCTGGTGGAGCGACGGTTGGCGTGGACTTGATCTCCCTTATGTCTTGCTGGATTCACTGTTGCAGCTCCCGGATTTGACGAAACGATCTTTGATTTGTTTGCTTCAACCACTTATTTGGGAAGATTCATTTCAACCGATTTTCAACCTCTCTGATTTGCCAAGATCTGCCCTGATTCCCTGATTTTGAATTTATTCTGAATTAAATCAGAATTTGATGGATTTTGGGGCTCGTTTCTCTTTCCTATCCTTTAGCAATGGGCCTGCATTTTATAAAGAAAAATAGGACTTATTAATATGAATTATTTAGATAATAAGCATGGTAATGTGATAATATGTATGCATATATATGACCGATCATTTGGCAAGTTATTCATTTCCTTAAATTGAACTTGAAAATGAATGTGAAAGTGAGCTTCAAGTTAGCGAATCGAGTCCAATCCTTGAATCAATATTGACTCCTGTAGTGTTACCTAAACTAAGTAACGTTCTTCGGGCAGTTTTGATTCCCAATATTTCCTGAACTTGAATTGATCATTTCACTCATTCACATTCCTTCTGTGGACAAAATTCAAGAATCAATTTCATTACATCCATTTGAACTTGCCGAAAATCTTGAAAACCACCTTGACATTTTGGCAAGTTATCTTTTTTTCGAAATTGAACATGAGCTTGAAAGTGATCCTGAATCGTAAGTTGGTAATTCCATTTCTCTTTTTGATTCAATAATGACTCTGGTATTTTTACCAGATTTTTTCTCTATTTCAGAGTCAACATTGAATCCTGTACCAGTACACCGTGAAATTGAATCACCAATCTCTTATGATCACACTTCATTGTTGGGGAAAGTGTGTGAACATCAATTCATTGGTTTGGACCCCATTTTTGAGCCAATTTCGACTCCTTGTTTTGAACCTCGACTTGACCTGAGTTAAATTCTCGAGTCGGTATCAATTTTTATTCCTGTTCCATTTGAGTTCAAATCAATCAACTCTCAAAATCACACTTCATTGTTGGACAAGACTGTTGAAGAAAATGACTCAGTAATTATTTTTGAAAATTGGAAATTAGATGGGGATAAACTTTTAAATAAGACCATTCACTCAATCATTCTTTTATTGAGTCATATTAGAGAGGTCATTGGTGCGTTCCTTCAAGATCCACATTATCCTGATTGGGTAGCTACGCTTAGCCCAATCAGACCACCACCGGAGCCATCACTATGAGGTAATTTTTCTTCTCTTCCCATTTGTTTCATGTATATGTTGGTCCCGAGATGATGTCAAATGCGGAACTATCTCTGTTGGCAATTATAGATATAAAAATACCCAAGTCAACACAAAACTAAAACAAGAAGGATTAACGTTAAGCAAATAAATAAACTTGCAAAAGGAAAATAAATCTCAGAGAATAGACAAACGCAAACAAGAGAGATTTATCCTGATTCGGTCCTTGTGACCTACATCCAGTCCCCAAGCCACCCGCTTGAGATTTTCCTTTATCCTTGATTTTGTACACCCAAAATCACAACCATGCACACCACTTGACAAATCCCCTTTGCCAAATGTGTACACCTTCTCTTCCACCAAGAGAACACACTTCACCTTGTACAACTGGCTCTACACCAAGAAGCCACCCGTGTACAATGATTGCTTTGAGAATTACAACACTTTCCTATAAGCCTTGGTATTGTGTATGAACGTGGACAAGGTCTAGTATAGGAGAAACTTCAGAGAACTTCACAATGGAAATGAATTTTGGTGAAGAACAGAAGTTGGAAAAACAGTTTTCCGATTTGGCAGAATTGGATCTTAGAAAACTGAAGTTTTGGATTGTTGTTTGGCCTTTGGATTAACCACCCTTTATATAGCTGCACTCTAGGAGTAGTTAGGGTAGTTACAGGTGCCTTTTGAATGTTTGAAACGTTGGGAAACGTTGCAAAAAAGACCAGATAACAGAAACCGTCCAACAGTCAGAAACTGCCTATAGTCGACTTGCCTTTTGCGTTAGTCGACTATACAAGGCAAATTTCCAAAGGGTAGTCGACTACATTTCGGTATAAGTCGACTAGGTCATGAATAGTTCGAGTGACAGGTTTCTGGATAACTGAATCAAGTCGACTGCAACTAACTATAAGTCGACTGGACCAGCTATTAGTCGACTAGGGGCAAGGGATTAGTCGACTACAAATGTTATTAGTCGACTATGTTTGACTGTTAAGTCGACTAATGCACAAACAGAGAGTTGGGTCTAAATTGAGACACAGGATTAGTCGACTAGGAGTTGGGTCAAGTCGACTACACAAGTGATTAGTCGACTAATGGACTATGATATGTGTGTGCATCAAGGCTTTTTACATGCTATTATATAATTACAAACCACATTATATCAACTCTCTTTAGGCAGTCTTGATCATGAAGAACTCTTGATTTGTCGTGTGTTAGAGCTCCAAATGAAATGCTTCACAAAGTCTTCATCAAAATATGTTCCAACATTCCCCCCTTTTTGATGATGACGCTTTGTGTGCACAAGTACTCCCCTCCTCCCCCTGCAGAAATTGGTTATAACAGATAGAGAAATACTTTGTTCTCCCCCTGCATCAAATATATCATTAGAATATATATATATATATATATATATATATATATATATATATATATATATATATATATATATATATATATATATATATATATATATGTTCTTATCAATTTTCTTATATGGTACCTGCAAGATAAACGTTAGATGGTATCAAACATAAAAGAACATATTAACCTTTAGGAGTCCAAATCCATTTAGAATTTAGTTTCCACCTGTTAGTATACACATAGTTGCAAGAATTACATATATCATGAATGTATGATGCAATATAAGTATTTTTATCATGAATACTTAAATTCTTAGGAATCCATATAAACCTATTTTTCTTAATTCTTTTTGAAACATGATTAGACTTTCTTTTCACAAAAGAATCATATGGATTACTAACATATGAAGATTTTTCAATATATCCAATACCATAATGATTATGTGATAATTTTTGAAAAGATAACAAATCATTCAATTTTTTTCCTTGATTGAACTTAGTCACATTTTGCAAAATATCTTCATATTTATTTTTGAAAACTAAAATATCTTTATCTAAAATAGAAATCCTTTTATTCAAAGACTCAGTTTTCTTTTTAAGAAAATTGTTCTCTTTTATAAACTTCTCATTATTATTTTTCAAAGATGATATGACTTTTTCAAACTCATCTTGTTGAGAATTTATAGAAGATACTTGTAAAGCATAACATGAATTTTCATTTAAAAGTTTTCATTTTCTTTTGATAAAACTTTATTTTTTAGTTTTTCATGCTTTAGATCATTAAACAATTCATGAAATGCATCAGAAAGTTTAATAAATGATACCTCATCATTTTCTATGGCCATGTAACATAGGTTGACACGTTCAGTGGTTTCTTCTTCATCAGAGAAAGAGGAATCACTGTTTTCTGATGATGCTTCATAGTTTTTCTTCTTTCTGAACTTTTACTCTTGTATTTATCTTTCTTTTTGAGCAAAGGGCAATCCATCTTCATATGACCTGGTTTATTGCAATTAAAGCATTTGAATTTACCTTGCTTTAGAAATCTCCTGAATTTCTTTGAAAGCATTGCCATCTCCTCTTTATCGTCATTGGAATCGTCCGTGTCAGAGGATGCATGGAAGGCAAGTTCTTTCTTTTTGAGTGGTGTTATCGTTCCTCCTTCTTTCTTTCTTCCAATTGCACTTCATATGCCATTAGATTACCGATTAGGTTAGATCATTGGCTTCTTCAATTGCAGTTGTCTTCTTCTCCCATTCTGGTGTCAGTGCACGAAGGATCTTACGAACTCTTTCGACTTGGGTGTAGTCCTTTCCAAGGGATGCTAAGGAATTGGTAATGTCGGTGAATCTTGTTACCATTTCGGATATGGTTTCATTCTCCTCCATTTTGAATAATTCAAACCTGTGGACAAGAACAGATATTTTAGACTCTTTAACTTTACTTGTGCCTTCGTGTGTTACCTGAAGAGTATGCCATATTTGATGTACAGAAGTGGTTGTTGACACTCTGTTGAACTCTTCTTTGGTTAATGCACAGAACAAGACATTCATCGCTTTGGCGTCAAGGTCGCATTCTTCTTTTGATCCTCACTCCAGGCGTTGTAGTTGGTTGTTGGCTTGGTGTACGATGCTTCAACGATGTTCCAAAGTTCGTAGTTGAGCGATTGCAAGTAGATCTTCATTCTACACTTCCAATAGTTGTAGTTGGATCCGTCAAATAGCGGTAGACGTTGTGTAGAATGTCCTTCCTTGAATTGGGATGATGAAAACTCCGTTGCCATCCTTGTTGTTGACCAAATGTGAGACCCGCTCTGATACCAATTGTTGGTCCCGAGATGATGTCAAATGCGGAACTATCTCTGTTGGCAATTATAGATCTAAAAATACCCAAGTCAACACAAAACTAAAACAAGAAGGATTAACGTTAAGCAAATAAATAAACTTGCAAAAAGAAAAATAAATCTCAGAGAATAGACAAACGCAAACAAGAGAGATTTATCCTGGTTCGGTCCTTGTGACCTACATCCAGTCCCCAAGCCACCCGCTTGAGATTTTCCTTTATCCTTGATTTTGTACACCCAAAATCACAACCATGCACACCACTTGACAAATCCCCTTTGCCAAATGTGTACACCTTCTCTTCCACCAAGAGAACGCACTTCACCTTGTACAACTGCCTCTACACCAAGAAGCCACCCGTGTACAATGATTGCTTTGAGAATTACAACACTTTCCTATAAGCATTGGTATTGTGTATGAACGTGGACAAGGTCTAGTATAGGAGAAACTTCAGAGAACTTCACAATGGAAATGACTTTTGGTGAAGAACAGAAGTTGGAAAAATAGTTTACAGATTTGGCAGAATTTGATCTTAGAAAACTGAAGTTTGGATTGTTGTTTGGCCTTTGGATTAACCACCCTTTATATAACTGCACTCTAGGAGTAGTTAGGGTAGTTACAGGTACCTTTTGAATGTTTGAAATGTTGGGAAACGTTGCAAAAAAGACCAGATAACAGAAACCGTTCAACAGTCAGAAACTGCCTATAGTCGACTTGCCTTTTGCGTTAGTCGACTATACAAGGCAAATTTCCAAAGGGTAGTCGACTACATTTTGGTATAAGTCGACTAGGTCATGAATAGTTCGAGTGACAGGTTTCTGGATAACTGAATCAAGTCGACTGCAACTAACTATAAGTCGACTGGACCAGCTATAGTCGACTAGGGGCAAGGGATTAGTCGACTACAAATGCTATTAGTCGACTATGTTTGACTGTTAAGTCAACTAATGCACAAACAGAGAGTTGGGTCTAAATTGAGACACAGGATTAGTCGACTAGGAGTTGGGTCAAGTCGACTGCACAAGTGATTAGTCGACTTGAGATAGGTATTAGTCGACTAATGGACTATGATATGTGTGTGTGCATTAAGGCTTTTTACATGCTATTATATAATTACAAACCACATCATATCAACTCTCTTTGGGCAGTCTTGATCATGAAGAACTCTTGATTTGTCGTGTGTTAGAGCTCCAAATGAAATGCTTCACAAAGTCTTCATCGAAATGTGTTCCAACAGTATATACACAGTCATGATGCATTGAGGACAATGCATGAGATAAGTGAGGGGGAGGGTTTACTAACATAATTAGTTTTAAATTTTCTTTCTTTTACACTTCTTATTAGAAATTTTTTTATAAAACTCTTTTCTTTTCTCTTTACAGAACTTTTTGAAATAAGAGAAATAGTTTTGATTTATTTTTAAGAAAATTAAGATTATCTTAAGAATTAGGAAGACCTCAAATTATGAAATTTTAAACTGAGTCAAAATAATAGATCTTTTTTAAATTTTAGGATAAGAAAGTAAGATTGGAAAGATAATTTGATCTTGAATTTTTTGCCTTAGATTTTTGCACTTCACACTTACATAATTTTTGGGATTGAAACAAAGATTGAAAATGCCATAAAAATATATTAAAATATATATATAATGATAATAAAAATTACTTATTGAAGTTGGGTAATTATGCCTCAGGAAGCATAATTATTCACACCTAAAGTGGTGGACAAAATAAAAATAATCCCCTTTAGTTTTGTGGTCTTGTTTACTCGAGTCCTTAAGTCTGAGGGATGTTTTCTCATCTGGTGCCCTAAAATCATCTGGTTAGGGAGTCACCGGCTAAAGGCTCACTACCCGGGTAAATAAGAAAGCCTAAGAAAACTAAGGGAAGAAAAAGAAAAAAAGAAAAAAATAATATAGATATATATAATAATATAAATAAATGGCATGAAAGTTTGAGTCATATCTCAAAAATCTTCACAGTTCACAAAGTGCATATTTTTCTAAGAGTTTTATGAAAGGTCAAAGATTCAATTCAATTTTAAATTCTTACATTTAATTTATAACAAGATTTTGCATTTCGACTTAGTTTAAGGAAGAACAATTTTTGGTTAACCTCTGACCTTGGATCACTTATATTCTCGCAAAAATACTTCAACACTTTTCTCTATTTCAAAATGCGTTTTTAAAATACTAACATATGATTTCTTTCTTTATGGATTTTGTGGGTGTAATCCGCTGAAAACTCTCAGGAGACAAAACTCCTCCTCTAGGGGAAACCTAGAGGTTTAACGGCTTATTGCACATGCTCAGTGCAATCGCGTCACCTATGAAAGTGGTGTAATAATTTTCTTAGTTTTTTGTTTTGCTCGGATGAGCAAAAGATAAGTGTGAGGTGTGATTAGTCCCTAAAACTGTATATTTCATACCACATATTCACATTTATTTAATATTAAATTCTACTAATAACACCTCTCTTGCATGTTTCTAAGTCCATGGTGTGCAATGAAGAAGAAGACCCTAAATCACCATTTAATGGGTGATTAAAGGCCTATAATATAGCCATTGACTTTGGAGAGCTTATTCGTCAGAAACAGGGGCCTAAAGCCAGAAACTGGGACCTGCAGCCGACAGGAGACAGACGCGACAGCGCGCGGCAGCAAGCACCGTGCGCGCGGCTCTATAAGAGTCATGGAAACACGGCCTAGGCCTCGTTTTTGCGGCCGTACGGGCACGGTCGCGCCCATGCTTTAGGCCAGGGGTTGTCCCCTGGTGCCTATATATACCCCTGGGGTTCTTCAGAGAAAAGAAATACAGAGAGTTAGGGTAGTTTCTTCTCCATGTTGTAGTTTAGGGTAGTTTAGATTAGTTGTTCTTCTTCTTCTTTTGTATTTTCCATTTTGATAGATCATGTAATAGGAAAGAGTATGATCATAGAATATAAGAGAAAGTTCTTGTAATAGAGGGTGACACTCTATGAAAAGTTCTTCGTTTATCTCTATTTGCTTCTTCTCTAACTCCTTTTACATGTTTAGCTAATCTTTTCTCTCATGACAACTAACTACTAACCACTAACTAGTCTAACTTCTTACTTGATAATCCACATGAATCTAATAGCCTCTACTTGGCCTTACTCTTGCAAGAGCCATTGATGGCTCAGATGATGGATTCTAACACTCTAACATCCTACTCTCTAACAAACGAACATTACTTTACTCCATGCTTACTCTTGTTTAGTTTTGATGGTTTAAGTGTAGCTTGCACTTGTTTGTTGAGTTTGGATGTGCTAAGTGCATATGGGTCATGCTTTGATACGCTCTTGAACCAAGGAGTGATAGCCAATGATACATGTGAGGCAACTATCACTAAGAGGTTAGCACATTGGTGGAGTCATTAGTAGTTAGTAGCTATGAGTTTTTTTTCTTTTTCATTTTGTTTTAGAAATACTACCCAAAAATCACAAATATATTTTTTTCTATGTTTCTCACTTCTTTATGTTTCACCGTACTTCTCTTTTCATTCTTTGTTTTGTTTTCTTTTCATTCTTTAAAACATAGAAGAAACTTTAACATACACATGAACATTCCGGTAAAGTTTCTATCGCTTCCCGTCCTTGTGGATTCGACCCGTTTAGCCTCTATGCTATAACGGAAGTATCGAGGAAGCCAATGCACACATTTTAAATCTTGATTTCAAAATATATACTTTATGTGCGCGATTTTTCCCCGATCATGGGGCAGTGAGAGAGGGAGAAAGAGAAGAGTGAGAGAGAGAGGGTATTCGAGAAACTTTAGAGAGAGAGGACTTAGAGAAACATAATAGAGAGGGAGAATTAGAGTGAGATAGAGGGGAGAGAGAAATAGATAAATAGAGAGGGGGAGAAGAGAAAGGCGGTGGAGGTAAGGTGGTTAGGTTAAGTTGGTGGGGAGGAATCTAGCGAAATGGAGACGAAGGGGAAAAAAGAAAAGAAAAAGAAAAAATATTTTTAATATTATTTAATTAATATTATTCTATTCAGTAAAAATTTGGCTAGCTCTGAACGGTTCCCAAAAATTCTGTAAAATAGAAAATATTACATGGAGGAAAAATATTAAATCAAATTCTAGAAATCTTATTCGGTTTACAAGTTAAAAATCCTGGAGTGTATCATCGATACCGAGCGACATCGGTTTGGCCAGATTTTTGATAAATTCAGAAAAATTTTCAAAAATGCCCTAACATAGAAATATGATTCTAAGATAAAATGTGAAAATAGATTCCCAAAATACTACTCTGTTTATTAATTAAAAATAGTAGAGCCGATTATCGGTATCGGTCGACCACCGACTACGAAGATTTTTCAAAATAATCTAAAAAATTTCAGAAAATTCTGAAAAATCTAAAATATTAAAAAATAATATCTGAAACTAAAATCGGCTCAATCTGACTAGTAAAAAGATCAAATTAACTTTATACATCATATCAAGTACTGATACTGTGATGCGTGCATCAAAGATAGAGGGGTTACATTTCTCGCCACCTTACAAAAAATTTCGCCCTCGAAATTTCAGGTCAGATGGAGAACAATATTTACAGTCATGGAGCCTGAATGTTATGGCCTCCGATGTTTCCGCTGCGCTACTCTGATTCAATAGTGAACACGGGGTGGAGAATTAGTGTTGTGAACTAAAGATAAAGGATTGGAAGACGAAGAGAAAACGAGAAGGGAATCAGATTATTCTGGTTAACCGCAGAAATTAAGGAATATAATAGAGTTGAATGAATTTTCAGTGAAATGGCATTCTTGTACTCATAGTTGGAATTCCTAAATTCAAATACATATGAGTTCTAATCTGAATCTGATTGTACTGTTGGTAAGAGCCCGAGCATTGACCCAGGTGGTTACCCATACTAGGTGTGAACCTAGGCTTTGATACCACTATGTAACGCCTTGATCCCGTGGGTACGGGGACGCTATGGCGATGTACATACGCAGGGCGCAAAAACCCTCGTACACTAAGCCTCAGTACAGGAAATAACCTCCTTATATACAAGAGTTCTAGCATTAAATAAGTACAAGAATACCTGCAGAAAGAGATTAGTGATCATGATAAATATGAAAAATATTGATAGATAAAAAAAATGAAAACAAATAATAAAGATACCGTTGAATAGGAAAGAGTGACAGTCTTGAGCTAATATCTCGGGAAATCTCAGGTGCCCAAATCTTCAACCTGGGCACGTAAACCCAGGGTCATCAAAAAGTGACCTAGTGAGTGGTAAAATAAAGGAAGCAGTAATATGTACTATAGTAATACAGGCACGATAATAATATATAATACATGTTAATGTATCAGTGATACCATATAATAGAAATTTAAGAATCAGTAGAAATATAAAAATGTCATATTTTAATACCATCACTACCTAGCATGTTATCATCGGGTCATGTCTACAGTAGTATCCAATTTTATATAATAAATAATGTTGTATAGTGGTGACATGATAGACATGAACATGCAGATGTCTAGTATGCAACATAACCATACTACTGTGTTATGCATATACAGTAATGATGTCTCCAAGGTATACATAAAGCAGAATATATGCAATGCAGAGTATATGTGTCCATGCATAGTGTGTTACCACATGGAATGTAACAAATATAAGAAAGTGTAACAAGGTATACAGGTGACATGATTGTGGATAACATATCAGGAATAGTAACAAATATAAAGGGACAATAATATACATGTGTCGAGCATGTCATGTGATTTATACAATAATAATAATCAGTACCGCCTGGTATTTTAATCAATCTTCTCTAGTGTTCCATACTACTGGCAGTTCATAACGGAGCCCGTACCCCAGAGGAATCCATCCGAACATGGCATACGGGTACCATGATCCGAATAAGAGAGTGACTAAATAACAAGCGTTCCCGACATCACTACTATTTATACCAGTTTATTATGTTACTTGAAAATCCAATGGTCAAGGAGCTCTTATCGGGTAGGTGTATCCCGTGCATACCCGGGATCATGGCCTTAAACAGACCTCTGGCTGCTGAGACCAGGGCCCTCCGCTAAGAGGGGAGCAGGATTGGTAAGCAGGAGCTCATGAAGCTATATACAATCGATAGCCAACACTATCATCCCCTGCAGTGGGACTAACAATGTGGATCTAATACATTCACCTGATCTAACCAACCGTCAAGTCTCCCCCATCTCCAAGTTATCTTTATTATCTTTACAGTACACAGCGTAGCAAGAACAAGTACAGTGCATGGTACGTGTAACATGATAACAGGACATGAGCTCTGTTGATAGCATAAAATAAGATAATGGGAAACGAAAAATAATAGATGTGAGATTCTAGAAGTGGCCCTCGTGGCTTGGATCCACGTGACACTTAGTTCCCCACGTCGCATATCAACAGCTCACGTACCCAGTAACGAGAATATCAATATCAGCATCGGGGTACAATCGTGTAATGGGAATATAGGAATATACATGTAACAAGAATACATGTAACATGAACGGTGGTCCATATGACAAGAATATAGAAATAATCAATGCATGTATACTGGTGAATATATGTAACAGTGATCTGTGAACATGATATAACTGTGTACCAAGCATCCATGTAATGATGATACCAATATATGAAATGACGGTATCCAGTGAATTGGTGTATCTATGTATCGATAGGATATGAATAAGAAATAATAGTATTACGTGTAATAGTATCTGTGTAACGGTGATACATGTACATGAGATAACAATATTTTATGTGACAGGATAAGGTAAGGGTGGCTATATCATCCACTCGAATGTCAAATATTTCTAATTATAATAACGATTACTATGTTATTAATACGGTAGGTACCACTAAATTATTATACATAATTATCTATTTTAATTATCAATTTATTGGCTAATTTACTTGTGAAAATTATTAACTTCTGAATCTCGATAACTAAACAATCATCCATATATATCTATACATTTTATAATAAATCAGGTAATAAAATAAAGTATGATTATGTTATCTATGATATTTAAAGAACAATCATGTATGTTCTAATTACAGGGATTTACCAACAATTACATTTTATAATTAATAATTATAATGATTTACCGATAATCAAGATTTATTAATGAAGAAGCCAACCAATTTCATTAAACACAATAAAATATAATTTATAAATGAAAAGCACTCACGAACTAGACATGAGAAGGTATCTCTCTTTCTCACGATCGCAACGGTTCCAGAATCGTCCAATTCGGAGTCCGGATACTTCAGATATTGACTGAACACTAGAAACCATATAAAGGGTTTAAATATATAATAAAAATATCTCAATTGCACAAATGATAAATTATCAGGGGGTTTATGTAAATTTACCTTATGTGGTTTTGGATGCGGGTTTGGGTAGCTAACGGGTCGGGTTTAGATCCATAACCCATACCCATTAATATAAGTGATGGGCTATTGGGTTACAGGGATAACAGGTCGGGTTTGTGAGTTATTGGGTTCGTGCCCAATGTGAGAGAGAGAGAGAGAGGAGGGGGCAAAGGCTGGTGGCGGCCAGCCGCCTCGCCGGCGTTGCCCCGCCGACAGCGACCCTAGAGAATGAGAGAGATGGACAAAGAAAGAGATGGAGAGAGAGAGGAGGAGAAGAAGAAGAAGAAGGAAAACAGGAAGATGAAGGAGAAGAAAAGAAAAGGAGGAAGAAGAAGAAGAAGGGGAGGAAAAGGAGAGGGAAGGAGGTGGCGCGGTTGGGGGACAGTGGCACCTGGCCGGGGGCACGGCGGCGAGCGGCCACCGGCCGTCTGGCCGTGGGAGCGGGTCAAGACTGCCCCTTGGCTTGGACTGGGGCAGTGAGAGAGGGAGAAAGAGATGAGTAGATAGAGAAAGAGAGAGGGTATTAGAGAAACTTAATTAGAGAGAGGACTTAGAGAAACTTAATTAGAGAGAGGGAGAATTAGAGTGAGATAAAGGGGGGAGAGAAATAGATAAATATAGAGAGGGAAAAGAGAAAGGCGGTAGGGTACGGCGGTTAGGTTAAGTCGGTGGGGGAGGAATCCAGAGAAATGGAGAAGAAGAGGGAAAAAGAAAAGGAAGCGAAAAAATATTTTTAATATTATTTAATTAATATTATTTTATTCGGTAAAAATTTGGCTAGCTCCGAACAGTTCCCAAAAATTCTGTAAGATAGCAAATGATACACGGAGGGAAATATGAATTCAGATTCTAGAAATCTTGTTCGGTTTGCAAGTTAAAAATCCTGGAGTGTATCGCCGATACCGAGCGACACCGGTTTGGTCAGATTTTTGATAAATTCAGAAAAATCCCCAAAAATGCCCTAACGTAGAAAATATGATTCTAAGACACAATATAAAAATAGATTCCCAAACTGCTACTCTGTTTATGAATTAAAAATGGTAGAGTCGATTATCGGTATCGGTTAACCACCGACTATAGAGATTTTTCAAAATAATCCAGAAAAATTCCAGAAAATTTTAAAAAATCTAAGATATTGAAAAATATATTTGAAACTGAAATCAGCTCAATCTGACTACCATAAAGGTCGAATCAACTTTATACATCGTATCGAGCACGGATACTGTGATACGTACATCAAGGATAGAGGGGTTACAAGTTCAATTAATATCCATATTACTTAGATTGACTGGGATAATACAATGACAATGAACAATAACAGTACAGTGAATAGTAACAGTACAATATCAATATATTTTTGTCTTATGAATTTTTGCTGGACTAAATTATCTTTCAAAATATTTGTATCTGTTATGTAGGATTTTAACAAGTTTATTTCAATACTTTTAATAAAAATCTGATTTTCAATTTCAAAAGTTTTCAAAATTTCTAAGTTTGGGGCAATCCCGATCAACCACACGGTTGACCGAGAACTGAGAAGGCTTGAACTCTCATCCCGATCGATCGCCCAATCAACCAAGTGAGTTTGTTGGGACTTAATGATTTTTTTGGTCGACCGAGTAAGTTTGTCAGGACTTATTAGTTTTTCATGTCGACCAACTGAGGATGCACTGAGTATGCAGTTTTCTCGAGTTTTGTCAGCCCACCACGTGTTCCACTGCAGTGAACTACAGAACCACAGTACACTGGGGTCAATCGACTGCCCGGTCGATCGATAGTTAGTTTAATGCTTTGAAGGACTGTTTTCCAAAACCCTAGATTCATTTCTCACACCTTTTCCCTCTTCTCTCCCAACTCTTCACCAAACCCATCCACCTCTCTGTCAAAATTCATCCATCTCTCTTTAAATCCCATCAAGATTTTTTCTACAACACTCGGGTTCAACATTTGGAATTATATTGTGGAGGAAATTACTACTTCTATTGGGTATATTCCTTCAATCCCTCTCTATTTCAATTTTCACTATTTTTTACTTCAAATTTTCAGTCTATTTTCATACTACATCATGTCTGGAAAGAGATTACTGAAAAACACCTAGAGGGGGGGTGAATAGGTGTTAATGCTAATCTAGAAACTAAATGCGCTAAATGCGGAAGCTTAAACAAAATTGCAACACACTTAATACAACCAACAAGTGTAGCCGAATTCCCCGTGAAGGGCTCTGGACTAACTCCTCTTGATTCCCCTAGATATGGGTTGAGGTGCTATATGAAGCTCTTGTGGTTAAGTACAAGTGAGGCACACACAAACAAGCCAAGCATATAAGGATGATAAGCAATATGAAATAATGCAAGGCAACACAAGCAATATGAATGATATGAATGAAGAATGATGCTTTGCACAAATAAGAGAGAGAGAGTTAGGAGACAATGGATCAAACGCTAACAACAGGATATGTTTCGAGGTTCGAGCCCCTATCTCTACATCCCCGCCTTCACCACCGTGAAGGATTTCCAATCCACTAAAGGAGTACCGAACTCCTCTCTCAACCAACAATGCCACCGAGGCAATACAACCACAATCCACCTCTACCGAAGAGGGATAAGGCCCGTAGCCAACAAACAATCTCCACCTCATAATAGAGGGAGCAAACACAAACCTCAACCTCTACCAAAGAGGGAGCAACCAACAATTGAAGGTTTACAACAAGTGGTATATCTCAACCACAAACCTCTCCTTTTTCCCACAAACAAATGATCCTAATAGAATAGGATAGGTGATAGCTCAAGTGTGGAAAAAACTAGGTGTTTGGAAAATAAAAAATTAAAGAAATAATCTTGGGAAAACTCTTGAAGATAATAGAAATGAAGAACAAAATAAATCTCCCAAAATACTATTTTCTTTGATTTTTCTAAAACCTAAAACAATACAAAGATAAATCTTTTTGGCACAAAACTCTTTTGAAAAACTTGTTTAAACAGTAGAGAAAGTCTGGAAATTTTAGCTCTAAAAATCTTAGCCAAAATCTCAAAGAAATAGGGTTTATATAGGCCAAACAGAAAACTAGCCGTTAAGCTGATCTGGCAGCCTGACAGGCTTGCGGTTGACCGGCCCGGTCGACCGCCAACGGTCATAAATATGACCGTTGGGGTATCCGGTCGACCGCTCGGCCGACCGCCCAGATACAGAGAGCAAAGCTCTCTGGTCCGGTCGACCGGTCAGTCGGCCGGCCCACTGTGCTGCCGACGTGCACAGCTCTGTGCACGTCGGTCGACCGCAAGGTCGACCGGCCCTTGGTGCGGTCGACCGAGCGGTCGACCGACCTGGCCTGTCAGCCAGTTCTGGGTCAGAAACTGGGTCAGAAAAACATGTTAAAAAATCTTTTAAGTCTTTGTAAAAATACCCAAAAATAGTTTTATCATTTTGCATTGATACATAAACATGTGATAAACATTTTAACTCAAATATCAAGCATATGAAACCATTTTTGTGTCTTATCATTTTTATCAAAAACAAAACTTGTATTTTATCAAACTTTGATTTTTCAATACATGAATAGGAAAGTCAAAATAAGTTTGTATAAGTCATGTCAGCATGTATGTATATTGAACACATCTAATATACATAAAAACCATTTAAACTTGTTTTGATCAATCTATTCATGAAAACAAATATCGGTTAAAGTAAAATCGAAAAATCATAAAACGTGTGTGTATTGTGCACTTGAGCATATCAACTATACTAAGCTTTATACATGGATCTAAAACACATAAACCTAAACTAGGATACCTAAGACTTCTTAATGATCTTCCATCTTCAAGCTGACTCGATCCCAAACGTGATCCACCGAGTGCAAAGGTATGATCTTGATGCTTGGGCACTGGAATCACTAAGTGAAGACTTCCAAACTCCTCTTTTTGAAGCAATCACCAACTAATATCTTGTTACATGATCTGAAACTAAAATCACAAGATTATTAGTAAACATAACTACATGAGTTAATCATCATCAAAACTAGAGAGGAAGGCCTCCGGGCCAACAATCTCCCCTTTTTGATGATGACAAAACTCATGGAGTTATATATGCATGGATTAAAGTTAAGCTTCAAAGAAGCTCCTCCTTAACTCATGCATAAACAAATAAACATAATGAATATGCAATAAATGCTCTTAAACATGAATGCATAGATATGCATAAACAATAAAAAGGCTCTAGATACCAATGAAATGTTCAAAAACAAAACATGTTCTAGATACCAATTAAAATTAAACTAAATTAAACTTAATATATGCAAAACATAAATATGCATATATAAAAGTCAAACAAACTCAAAATCTTTCTCCCCCTTTTTGTCAATCATCAACAAAGGGGTAAACAATCAAAACAAAACAAAATCTTCTCCCCCTTTTTACTACAAAGAAACAATCATCAATAAAAAGGGTAAAAGTAAAACCAAATCAATAAAATTTTCTCCCCCTTTTTGTTCGAAACAATGAATCAACAAAAGGGTTAATAAAAACAATGTTCTCCCCCTTTTTGTCTAAAACAAAAACAAAAACCAAATAGGGGTGACAATCAATTAAGGTACCAATTGAAAATATGTCAAAGTAGCATCTTGATATCAATTGAAAGTAAACATAGATCAATCAACAAAATGGTATATACGATATACATTCATGAAGAGGAAGATGTGAAGCTTCCCTACATAGATACATTACATGAAGGAGGGATGACAAACCCTAATTCACATAACATACACTATGCAATGCATAAGAGGAGATGTGAAGCTCCCCCTACACACGTGTATCACATAAAGAAGACATGTCAAGCTCCTCAATACAAGATACACTCAACATGAATCTATATGTAGAAGAGATGTTAAGCTCTCCTTGCATATAAGCAATACAAATAAAAAACTTTTGTATATTTTCTTTAAACAAAATTTTTGAGATACCAATTTAAATCATTCAAAATAAACATCTTGATATCAAAAGAGAGTATTTTTCTTTTTAAGTATATGATATCAATTGAAATGACTATTTTCTATCATAAAGCAAGGGAGTGGAAATACAAATACCAATTGAAATATGAAAATCGAATTTTCTTCCCCTTTATGAAAAATCAACAAAACACATGCATAAGCTTGTTTAAGAAACCAATTGAAAATTGAATCAATTGAAACAAAGTTGAAGCTCAAGCTTAGCATAAACAAAATATATGTATGAAAAATTAGATACCAATCGAAATTGATACTATTGGAATTGAAAAACATACATACATACAAACATATATGAGCATACAAAGAAGTGTCAATATTAATACCAATTGAAAAAATTTCAATGATACCAATTGAAACAACAATAATGATCAAGTGTATACATCATATAACTACCACCCAATCATATTCAAGTTTAAAATGATTTTCAATATAAAGCATACATGAGCTTGATCGCCCATCCATCCGCCCGTGGAAGGTAAGAGTTTTCAAAACTAGGTTTGAAAATAAACTTTGTTTGAAAAACTCTACCAAATGAAGAATATCGCAACTAATTATATGAAAAATTTGTAAACTAGTACGAAATCCTTCAAGTAAGGAATAAAACAAAATATTTTTCATGAAACATGAAATCCACATGATAATCAACACTCATAATCAATTAAGCATAAATATGACTCATGAAAACAAACACATGAGTAAACAATAAATGTGAGTGTACAAATACAATGTGAAGATCATAATCATAAAAGATGGACAATAAGCTCAATATTCCTTGAAACATGAAAACAAGAAAATCATCAAAACTATTTAATCTTCAAGGTATATGTATGTTCTATACAAACTAAAGTATACATACATATCCAAACACAACGAGTCCACAAAGATATATGCATGAAGACACGTGGCTCAAAGGATGTATATGTATAAACAATAGTTTGGATAAAATAGACATATACATGAAGTTAAACAAAAATCATAAAACAATTCCAAAAAGGGAATACAAGTTTAAAATGCATGGATCATCAAAACTAGACTATACTAGCACATCTAATGGCTTCAAATAAACATTCAAGCTCAAACATATATAGATTTATTTTTGGCCCACTATATGTACAAGTATATACCTAGTCTTAATGAAAACTAACATTTAAACAAGTGATCAACACATGAAGCATAAAAACAAATCATAAATCAACATGATAAACATAAACATGATTATTATGTAAATCCACATGTTATTAAACCTATGATATACATGATAGCTAAACAAATGGTGAGAACACAAAATATGGGTCCATATAAACATGGGTGTCTCAAATTCTATACATGCATGTCAAGGATCTAAGAAGCATGGCATTATCATGATAATCTACAAACAACAAAACATGCTATAAACAATGAAATGGAAAGCATGCAAACATAATTAAGGGTTAGAGATCGTTACCAAAACCTATGAGGCAACTCTCCATGTCTCCAAAACATGGTGGTCATCTCCACCAAACATCCCTTGAAAGTTATGCATCCAAATGATTTCTATGAAGTCCGGAACGCACCACTCCAAGGTACCGCTACTCTCACGTCATGTGAGAGCCCACACGTACATCAAACATAAGAGGGTTGGTCTTTGGTACCCATATCTTGTTGGGTCCATGGGGGTTAGTACCTTCTCTAACCCAAACAAAATTATTTGCTAAATTAGAAACATGTATACGATCATAGCAAAATTTAGCAAGGTGGCCCTTACGTCCACAATGTGTACAAGTGTACACATGAGCATACATAGTGTGATGGTGTCCGTGAGGAGCATGTGTATGCCGTAGAGGGTGTGCATGAAAAGATGGAACTTGTTTCTTTCGAAACAAAGTTTCCAAACGTGTATGGCTCTTGGCACATTGGCTCAAAGTGGAGCCCAACCAAACAACCTTCTTCTTAAGCATGAATATATCATTATCAATCAAAGAAGAAGTGTGACATGCAATAGGTGAAGTGTGTAATACTACCCTAGCATGGCAAACATGTGCATCAATCTTATTTTGCAAACAATCATTCTTCTTCAAACAAACATTCAAATCATTTGAAATAGAAATTATTTTATTTTTCAAAACAACTTTTTCTTTTAAAACAAAATCAACTCTTGAAGACAAATTTTCATTTTTCTTCAAAACTGTTTCACAATCATTTTAGATTTTAAAACTTTATTTTCTTTTAATGCAAGTTCAAGTTGAGATCTCAATGAATCCCTTTCATTAGAAATCTCCACCTTCTCTTGCAAACCATATTAAGTCTAGAAAATAAATCTTTATTATCATTGTTAAGGCCTAGACTTTTCTTTTTCAAAATCTTATATTTTTCAATCAATTTTCACAAACAATTGAGAGTTCTTCATTCAAAGCATGGGCATCAACAAAATCATTACATGAAGAACTAGCATCATCATTATCTAGTTGAGATTCCGATTGTACCTCAAGGGAGTCATTCCCTTGGATCATGAAGCATTGTGACTCGGATTCTCAACTAGACTCCTCCTCTTGTTGGATTTGCAATTGAAGCTCGGAAGTGGTTGTGGTTGTCAACTTGTTCCACACTACAAAAGCGGAATCAAGATTAGAAACAAGCATAAGATAATCTTTGTTAAGTGTGCTTCTAATGGCCTCAAGGGCTTGTGCATTGGCCCCTACATGCTTGCTATCACTAAGGAAGGATTCCTTGGTAATGGCAAGGTGAACCTTATATCCTAGGGTTTGTAAATGATGGACATCCTAGTCTTCCAAACAAGAATGTTGGAAGGATCAAACATAGGTGGGGTCATGAAGTCCATGGGTGTAAACTAAACTATATGTGTGCAAACAAACAAATGTGCAAAATGCAAATGGTAGATTAGCTAACCAAGATCTCACTCGTAGGATGTTAAGCCTAAAGTATCAGGAGTGTAGGCTCTGATACCAATTAAAAAACACCTAGAGGGGGGGTGAATAGGTGTTAATGCTAATCTAGAAACTAAATGCGCTAAATGCGGAAGCTTAAACAAAATTACAAAACACTTAATACAACCAACAAGTGTAGCCGAATTCCCCGTGAAGGGCTCTGGACTAACTCCTCTTGATTCCCCTAGATATGGGTTGAGGTGCTATATGAAGCTCTTGTGGTTAAGTACAAGTGAGGCACACACAAACAAGCCAAGCATATAAGGATGATAAGCAATATGAAATAATGCAAGGCAATACAAGCAATATGAATGAAGAATGATGCTTTATACAAATAAGAGAGAGAGAGTTAGGAGACAATGGATCAAACGCTAACAACAAGATATGTTTCGAGGTTCGAGCCCCTAGCTCTACATCCCCGCCTTCACCGCCGTGAAGGATTTCCAATCCACTAAAGGAGTACCGAACTCCTCTCTCAACCAACAATGCCACCGAGGCAATACAACCACAATCCACCTCTACCGAAGAGGGATAAAACCCGTAGCCAACAAACAATCTCCACCTCACAATAGAGGGAGCAAACACAAACCTCAACCTCTACCAAAGAGGGAGCAACCAACAATTGAAGGTTTACAACAAGTGGTATATCTCAACCACAAACCTCTCCTTTTTCCCACAAACAAATGATCCTAATAGAATAGGATAGGTGATAGCTCAAGTGTGGAAAAAACTAGGTGTTTGGAAAATAAAAACTCAAAGAAATAATCTTGGGAAAACTCTTGAAGATAATAGAAATGAAGAACAAACACAAATCTCCCAAAATATTATTTTCTTTGATTTTTCCAAAAACCTAAAACAATACAAAGATAAATCTTTTTGGCACAAAACTCTTTTGAAAAACTTGTTTAAACAGTAGAGAAAGTCTGAAAATTTTAGCTCTAAAAATCTTAGCCAAAATCCCAAAGAAATGAGGTTTATATAGGCCAAACAGAAAACTAGCCGTTAGGCTGATCTGGCAGCCTGACAGGCTTGCGGTCGACCGGCCTGGTCGACCGCCAACGGTCATAAATATGACCGTTGGGGCATCCGGTCGACCGCTCGGCCGACCGCCCAAATACAGAGAGCAAAGCTCTCTGGTCCGGTCGACCGGTCGGTCGGCCAGCCCACTGTGCTGCCAGACGTGCACAGCTCTGTGCACGTCGGTCGACCGCAAGGTCGACCGGCCCTTGGTGCGGTCGACCGAGCGGTCGACCGACCTGGCCTGTCAGCCAGTTCTGGGTCAGAAACTGGGTCAGAAAAACATGTTAAAAAATCTTTTAAGTCTTTGTAAAAATACCCAAAAATAGTTATCATTTTGCATTGATACATAAACATGTAATAAACATTTTAACTCAAATATCAAGCATATGAAACCATTTTTGTGTCTTATCATTTTTACCAAAAACAAAACTTGTATTTTATCAAACTTTGATTTTTCAATACATGAATAGGAAAGTCAAAATAAGTTTGTATAAGTCATGTCAGCATGTATGTATATTGAACACATCTAATATACATAAAAACCATTTAAACTTTTTTTGATCAATCTATTCATGAAAACAAATATCGGTTAAACTAAAAACCGAAAAACCATAAAACGTGTGTGTATTGTGCACTTGAGCATATCAACTATACTAAGCTTTATACATGGATCTAAAACACACAAACCTAAACTAGGATACCTAAGACTTCTTGATGATCTTCCATCTTCAAGCCGACTCGATCCCAAACGTGATCTACCGAGTGCAAAGGTATGATCTTGATGCTTGGCACTGGAATCACTAAGTGAAGGCTTCCAAACTCCTCTTTTGAAGCAATTACCAACTAATATCTTGTTACATGATCTGAAACTAAATCACAAGATTATTAGTAAACATAACTACATGAGTTAATCATCATCAAAACTAGAGAGGAAGGCCTCCGGCCAACAATTACGGCATGACAAGCCCGAAAAAATCCAAGAAAAATGATTCTAGACCCAAATCCTGTTCCCATGGCCCTTTATTTCAGAGAATGCTAAATTTAAAACAATTCATCCTCTGCAAAAAGTGGATAATTTCAGGGAGATCAGTGGTGTTCGCCGACTTCGAGCACCTCAACCTTGCTCAAATCCTTAGAACCAATTTGTTAGAATTTCTTGTCACAATCAAAGAGCAAGTGTATCCCTAACTTGTCTATATGTTTTATTCTAACCTAATATCATCCACTCTCGTGTTAAAGATTTTGACATTAACATCTCCCTTGAAGAATTCGCTAGAATGCTTCATTTATCTTACGAGGCTACAGATATCTTCGATCTTGATTTCGATGACTTTGAGTTTCCTGTCAGTGACGCCTCCCAATTATTGCACAGTCCAATCAGTCTAGTGAAAGCGAAAAGCTCATGATGATAATCCACGTTTAGCGAAGAATGAGGAGGTGAAGTATTATACACTCACGATCCAAGTTCTCACTAAGATTGTATTTTTCAATCTACTTCTTAAATCAGGTGAGTAAAGCCATGCTCGGGGAAGTGCACCACTTCTCATCTATTGCCTTTCGAAAGGTATTAGAGTTAATATCCTGAAGCTCCGCATTAACTTAATGTTATCTGAGCACCTCATGATTTTTAAGTAGGAATTTCCTTTATAGGATGATTGTTACTCATCTTCTCAGATATTTTAAAATTGACATCTCAGGCAAGACTGTCATCCTCCTTCTGTTGATATTGACCGTACTATTTTGAACATGATGCAATCCAACACTTGCGCGCATGCTCAGCCCCCTCTTGCTTAACGATCACCTTAGTTTGCTTTTGATTCCTCTTCATCTACTACAGATCCATTCTCTGTCCTGATGAACCAGATGATTGCTTTGTCCATGAGTCACTCAGAGGACACAGCTAAGACTTTGTCTAATCAGGAGGAGTTTAGGAATATTCTTACTTATGTTTGTTCTTCACAGCGATATTATAAAGCTTGCATGGATTATTCCTTTGCTCAGCATGAGTGGCCTCAAGCCATGCCTACTTGTTACACTCATCTACTTCTTGCCGAGGGTCCTCCCTTCGAGCCCTGGATAGTTCCCACATAGCCTATTGGCATGTACTGTCCAGTTGCTGATGAGCCCGACACTCCACTTTACACCACAGATCAGGATTTCATTGGGGATGAGTGAGTTGTTCCTTGTTTCTCACCTTTTAGATGTTGACAAAAAGGGGAGAAGAAGCTTGGGAGATCTGGAGATTCTAGGGAGTTATTTTCTGTGTGCTTCGGTGTGTTGGTTATGATCATTCAATACTCTGGTTATGTATTAAACTCGAATATTTGGTGACTTTGTATTTGGTGACTTTGTGAAAAACTTTGGCTTGTGATGGATTGTAATATTGGTACTATATGGCATTGTGACTTTGGTATGATTTATGATATGATTTTTGTGATGTAACTTATCGCTTTAATTTATGAGATATTTAGCACTTTGTTACATCTCCATATATGTTAGTCACTTGTTTTATTTTTGTTTTTATTTTGAGTTAACCTATTGTCACTTGTGATTGTTTGGTTTCAATGGTTGGTTTGCATTTTTATATTTGGTTTCAGTTATGATCATCCATTACATCTTTTTATTTGGAGGGATGGATGTTGGATGGTTGGAGGAAACTATTTGTGCATATCAATTTAAATCTCTAGATCATTGTATGCATAAATGTTATGCGTAGAGCTTACATGATAACAATCCTATACATATGCTTTACTTGTTGCATTGAACTTAAATGACCTATTCCAATTATATATGTGTTTAGGGGAGCTTCACTAGAAGTCTCTTTCACGTTTATTTAAAATAACACCATAAGCTTTCTCATCATAAAAAAGGGGGAGCTTGTTGGGCCAAAGGCCCTTCACCCTAGTTTTGATGATGATAATCTCATGAAGTTATTAGTACTAATGATTTTTGTTTATTTAAGTTACAGGCATATAAAGAGTTTTTAGTTATACTTAGCTTCTCCAAAAGGCTCACAAGTTTTGAAGCTAACAACAAAGTGAAACAAGAGCTCAAGCATCAAGTTTCCACATAGCACTCAAGATTAGAGTCAAGCTAAAAAGATCAAGAAAGTTGCAAAATTATTTTTCTTTACTAAATAATGTAAGATTTAGATTTATCAAAACCAATAGAGGTTTGGATTGCTCAAGAGAATCACACACATACAAGAGATTGTGTTTTGTTTCTAAATTCTTGAAAAGAATTTTGAAAGTTTAGATCGTTTTGAAAAATGGTATTTAGATTCATGATTTTTGAAAAGTATATTATTGAAAAGGAATTTCAATATTTACAAAAACAAGTTCTATGTTTTACCTTTTGTGTTGATTTAAGATCACACATATTTGAATCTCAAATATATACATGAACTTTGTTTTGTATTGGAAATTCAAATATTTTGGTGAAAAATCAAAGAGTATTTCAAAACATTTCCTTATATCAATTTTGGCCCGTTGTTGATCGACCGACTTACAGAGCTGTTTCCTTTGTCGGTTGATTGATTTTGCAAAGACTTACACAAGTGGAACTTGTGCACGTCAGTTGACCGCTCGGTTGACCGCATGAGTAAGTTTGCTCTCTATTTGTGCTCGGTCGACTGACTGGTCGACCGACGAGAGCCTTTTCTCTCTGTTTGGTGTTGTTCGGTTGACCATCGGTCAACCACTATCCCTAACGGTTAGAAATATGACTGTTGACGGTCGACTTGTCGGTCGGCAGACAAACTATTTAAAGTCTGATTAACCCTAAATGACTATACTTTAAAATTTGTCTTTTCTAGGTTAATCTATATCGGCTATTTTGGGTTCTATTTTGTGTAAATAGGGGTACTGTAGAAAAATTCTAAGAATTTTTGCTAAGTATTTTATTCAAGATTTTCAAGAGTTTTAGTAAGATTTTCAAAAGAACTTAACTTTGAGCCAAAATTCCAAATACAAGTTTTTAAGCTGTGTTTCTTCAATCCAAATACTTCGAAGCTTCACTCACATTCAATATCTTAGCTTCAAATCCCCTACATTGGTTATAGGATTACATTGTGAGCTTTCTTTATGGTGATCTAGGAGAGATCATTCTCCTTCATGTATTCAAGAGTTGTAGAGGTTGCGGCCTCAAACGAGCTTACAGGTTCGTGATTATAGGTGTTGCGGCACCGAGTGAGAGAACTTGCGGGTTCGGTTGTTTTGTGGGAACGTGTGGAGCTGGTGATATTGCGGAATCAAAAAATAGTGAAAATCTTTCATTGCGGTGAAGGTGAAACGTAGAACAATGACTCAAACCTCGAAACATATTATTACATTTGCGATTGCTTTCTCTCTATTTCTCTACTCAACTCACTCCTCTAATATCTTTTATGCTTCTATTGTCTTAATCAACATATGATATATCTCGTGCTTCTTTGTTTTGATTGTGTGGATTGTTATTTTGCTCTTTGTATTGCTAGATAGCTTTTGTTGTTTAATTCTGAATTATTTGCCATAGATTTATTAGCCATCACATATTCACCCCCCTCTAGGTGATTTCATAAACCACTCCTCATCTTTGGCCGATTCAATGTAGGAGTATAAATAAGACAAAGGAGAGATGAAAACAGGCACAGATATTACCACAGAACAAATTGATTAATACACACACTAAATTTTGAAAAACAATTGTAGATCATTAAATTCCTTTATAAAAGAATTGACTAAAATAACCTTTTAGTTATCTAAAATTACAAATTTTGACTTGCATATTGATTAATGCACACACTTATTGATTAATAGACCCACCAATTTAATTAATATTGTCAATGATTAGTACGGACACTCTTTTTTTCTTTAACACTAAAGCCCCTTTCATTATCATCTTCAGACAAACCCTAAAAATTTACAGATCATCAAAACCCTAAAAAATACAATACATGGATAAACAATTAACTACCGGGAGCATTACAACAATGAAGAGAAATTTTTTACTGTTTGAAATATTTTTTTTAATTTTTTACTATTCTAAATTCATTTTTTCATTATCTGTTCGTGATTTGTTCGGTGAACGAAGTTAAAAGTTTTTCGCTTTTATTAGGTCACTTTTGACCTAACAAAAGTAATCAGTTCAGTCAAACATAATCGAACATAATTACCGTGTTAAGCTAATTTGGCCGAACTGTAAACTTTTATTTGGCCAAATAGGACTGAACAGGGAAAAAATGTTTGGTCATATTTGGCCGAACAATTTTTTATAAATCTCTATTAAGTTTCATTTTTTATAACTGAACAAAATATTATGTATATTGATTTGTTTTTATCTTATTTGATGGTACATAAACATTCCTCTACCTATTTTAACAGTACCGGTAATGAGAAATTGATTATATCGCAGATTTCACCACATATGAGATATTTCAAAATCTTGAGGCATTAATCAAATGGACTCGAGAAGTTGGTAAGTCACATGGATCTATGATCATTATAAAACATTCTTATCTCCCTATAAATGGAAAGAAAAAAGAGTATTTCCATATTAATTGTGCACGCAGTGAAAAATATAAAGGTAAAGAATTAAAGCTCAATGTGGATGATACATTGGAGCAACGATGATCAAAAATACTGATACCAAAAAATGTGATTGTCCATTCCTATTATAAGGCATGGAGTTTTCCTCGAAGAGAGGTGGGTGCTTTCGGTTGCAAGTGTTGTCTACAACCACTTGGCCTCAGAACGTTTGGAAGATCATTCTTTTAACAATAGATTATATGAAGAAGGGGAGAGATTGGTTGTAGATATGTCCAAGGGCGTTGTTCATCCAAGAGATATTTTGCATACATTGAAATAAAGAAACAAATAAAATGCGAGCACCATGAGGATAGTCTGTAATGCCAGAAAGAAGTTTAAAGTTATAAAATATGTCAGAAGATCGCAAATGCAGCAACTAATGAAAAATCTTTTAGAACACACTTATATTGAGGGTTTATGAAGTTATCTCAATATCGACACTGTTAAAGATATTCTTTGGGCTCACTCGGCTTGCATTGAGTTATTACATGCATTTTCCTGCTTGTCAATAATGGATTGCACATACAAAACCAACAGGTACAGGTTACCGTCGATGGAGATCATTGGGATTACAAAGCACTAAAATGACTTTTTCAATTGCTTTTGCATATTTGGAAGCAAAACGAGAAGACAACTTTAGTTGGTGTTTGGATAATCTGAAAGCCTTAATGTATGATCGGTTGATGTCATCTGTTTTGTAACTGATAGCGATTTAGCGCTGGTGATACTGTAAAGAAAATATTTTCTGTCTCTCGTCATTTTTTGTGTAGATGACATATAAGAAAATTTATTTTTGCTCAATACAAGAAAACCTTTGAGACTAAAGAGAAAGTTAACTTATTCATATCAGAATGGAATATAATGATGATGATTGATATCGAGGAAGATTTGCAGATTGTTTGGTAGACTTAATGAGGATTTCAGAGATTTTTCTAAGTTACTTGCATATGTGAATAGTACAAGGATTGACAAGTATAAAGATTGTTTTGTCAAATGTTAGATTGACATGATAATGCATTTTGAAAATACATCAACAAATCAATATGATATTGGATTTCATGTAATTTATATATATATCTATTATATAATCTTGTTATCTTAAATTTATCTTGCATTTTATTATCTTACCTTTTCAGAGCTGAGAGTGTCCTTGCCAAGCTGAAGAGATACCTGGGATCATCTTTCGAGACTAGTTGGGCCAAAATACGTGCACTTTTGGAGATGCAACACACAAGAATAAAAGCTTCATTCGAGATGAGTGTAAATGTGGTATTGCACAACTTTAGATCATCCCAGTTCAAGTTTCTGCGTGGTATTGTATCCATTGCTACTATGAAAAATATTGTGGAGGAATCAATAAGAAGCAACACGACGGTGTAGATAAGGAAGCCTGTAAGTGCATATTGAAAAGACTCGCAGACTATTTTGTGCATATGAGTTGGCTCAGTATGACAAAGTTAATATGCCTATGTCATTAGATATGAGTAATAAACATTGGAGAAATTAGATATATCATCATCCGCCTTTTGATAATGAAGTGGTAGATGATATAAGAAATCGATGGATAGAAAAGATAAACATGATAAGCCAAAGCTTTTTCCGCTGCCAATGATTCCGAGCATATAATTTTGTTGAAGAGGTTAAGAGAGTTAGTTAATCCATGTACTTCCTCTCTTTTCGCACCCGCTTTTAAGAAAAAAATATGGTAAGAATTTGGCAAAAAATGAAGCATCGACTCGCTGACTAGCCATGATAAATGAATTGATTGTTTCATCACAAGATAGTTGTTCCAATATCAATTCTCAGAATGTGATAGTAGCTTCTTCCAAATATATAAAGCGACCAAAGAAAGGTATAATTTCATTTTATAATTAATAAGCTTTACTTTTGTTTAAATATTAAATTCTGATACTATTATTGTCGGTTGTTTGGGCACATTCTTCATTGGGGGTACAAGTTGATGGAAACTACTTAGATTAATTTTCGGAATAAATGTGTATGTGAATTACATATGTGACGGATGTGCAAGCTGATGAAAACTGTGGATATCCAGCCATTGCAGGTTTGCTAAGTTTTGGCGAGAATGGATGGAGTCAAGTCAGACGTGATTTGCTTGTAGAATTGAATGTTTATCCTACTTATACGAAGGCATATATGGCAGTTTTGAGTGTGTCGAGGAGATTAGACTTTCACCGAGTCACTTTGAAGGTGTAACACCATATAATAAGTGGATGGTTATGCCTGATATGAGATTTTTACTATCCTCTTATTATAATGTGGTGTAATTTTTTCTTAGGCGGATTCTCTGAGTTTCTTGCCGCTTAGAACTCAGCCTGTTCCTCCTATTGCAGGCCTATTCATTATAATCAGTTCTGTCAACAACAACCATATCATTGAAGTACATCTACGCAATGGATATCTAGTACCCCTGTTGGCATAGAAGTGGCACGAGAATCGATTACCAATTGCTGAAAGCTGGGACACTGCATACAAAAATGGTTTACATATATATAGTGATTTGTTTAGTAGTTCTAATATTTTTGATGGTACAATCAATATTTATTGAATTATGACATCATTTTATTTAAGGATTGTGCTCACATTTCATTTTGATTCAATAGGGTGCGATTTTTTATTGTGAATTTTGGTTACTGGATTGTGATTTTTTTTTTATATTTATATTATATTTAAGATTTATGTTGAAGTTTCTGAAAATGATTGCAGACAAATGAATTTCGATTATATTTATATGTATTTCTAGGCTGTCATAATTTACTTCTCTATTTGGTGGACAGAGGCCGAATAGAGAAGATTGTAAGATCACCTAGAGGGGGGGTGAATAGGTGATGACTAATCTAATGGTCACTTATGAACAAATAATGCGGAATTTAAAACTAAGATGACCAAATAAACTTCTTTTAATTAAACACTTATGTATAACACAAGAGTGTTGCCGAATCCCCCTTGCGAGGCTCTGGACAAACTCCTCTAGATTCCCCTTGAATGGGTTGAGGTGCCGCGTTGGCTCTCTTGGTTGAATACTAGTGTTAACAACAATCCCAAGCAAGTATGTATATCAATTATGAGCACAAGGAAATATATCATGCATATATAAGATGAACACAATAAATTGAATGCAAGATATAAAATAGAGACAAAAGAGAAAGAGAGCAAGAGTGAGCAATCGCAAACACAAAGGGTTTGTTTCGAGGTTCGAGCACACTTGCTCTACATCCCCGCCTTCGACACACGAAGGATTTCCACTATGCAAGATCCCACCGGATCTCTCCTCGGTGCCGCAACACCTACAAGCCCTCGGACTCTCTAGTCCCTTACACACCACAAGCCCACCGGCTCGTCGAGGCCGCACCTCAAGCTACAAGTCCTCACTAGGACCCAACAACACCAAGTCCTCACTAGGACCCTCAATCAAACCGCGAACACAACCGTCCGCCTTCTCAAAGAACAAGAAATGATCTCTTGGTGATCTAAACACTTGATCACCAATTACAAACTCTCACTACAACTCTCCTATAGGATGAATAGCTCAATGGATGCTCAAGTGTAGTGTGAGAAATCAAGGAAAGAACTTTTGATGGAAAACTCAAGAAATCACAATAAACACTCTCTTGATAAAATCCCTTTTGATAGGAAATATTGGCACTCTATTTTGTGGAGAAAACTCTGCTAAAAGAATGGAAATAACTGGACAAAAGCTCTCCTAAAATCTTGGCTCAAAACAATGACAAAACACCCTTTTATAGAGGCCAGAAAAATCTGACCGTTGGGCTCTGTCAGAGCTACCGGTCGACCGGTCCGGTCGACCGGCAACGGTCAAAAATCCGACCGTTGCAGCCTCCGGTCGACCGGCCCGGTCGACCGAGCAACTGGAGAAGAGAGTAAACTCTCTGTCGGTCGACCGGCCCGGTCGACCGATAATTCCCGAGAGCAAAGCTCTCTGAAGCGGTCGACCGGCCCGGTCGACCGTTCTCCAGTGCACACTGGCGTGCACGTCGTGCACGTCCGGTCGACCGACCCGGTCGACCGGCCTCTGTCAGTTCTGAAAAATCAGAACTGGCAGAACCAGAAATAGGGATTAAGGATTGGTCTTTTGGCTTAATAAAATCCCAGAAATTCACAGTAAATCCAGAAAAATAGTTTCAATCAAAATAAAAACTGTTTTTCTAAAAATATGTTTTTCTAAACTTGTTTTTCCATAACTTCACAAATACAAAACAAGATATTTTGAACTTATAAAGTAAAGTGTGTATGGATATGATCCACCACACAATCAAGATGAAATATCTAGTTTTTGACATAAAGCACTAAACTTGTTTTGGTTAAAGGATATGTATATAAGAAATTACCAAAACCCAAAGTAGATATTTTGTCATAAGGAAAATCTCATCAAATACAAAAACAAGATATACTTTTAAAGCATAGTGTGTATGGATATGATCCACTACACAAATAAGATGAATATCTAGTTTTTGACATAAGGCTCTAAACATGGTTTTGGATATAAGATATGTATACATGAATACCAAAAACCAAATTGTATTTTATCACAAATAAAAATCTTTTCTTAACTAGGAAAATCTTTTATGAAAATCATTCTATCAAGAGTTCTATCAAGAGTGTGTGTGTGATATAGACTTGAGCAATCCACCAACTATCTATCCTTTACATTTTTATCTAAAACAAATAAAAATCTTATACCTAGACACAAGTCTTCAACTCCTTGAAGTCTTCCCTTGAAGGCTTCTCATCTTCTTGACTTGGTCCAAGCTTGATCCAAAAACTCCTTGGATCACATCATGCAAGCTCTAAATCTTGACAATATATCCTTTGTTGAGCTTTGCACCTACTAAGATCTTGATAAAGAATCTGTCACTAATTAAACAAGATCATTAGTACTATAACTACATGAGTTGATCATCATCAAACTAGAGTGATAGGCCTTTGGGCCAACAATCTCCCCCTTTTTGATGATGACAAAACTCATGGAGTTATATATGCATGGATTAAAGTAAAGCTTCAAAGAAGCTCCCCCTTAACTCATGCATACAAAATAAATAATAATATGATCATGAAGCACATGAATATGGATGCAAATATGGAGATGCAACAAGCATAAATCAAAATCTTTTTACTCCTATTTGCATAAATCAAAACACATATGCATAAATACAAATCTTAATCCCCTTAAGTAGAAGGACAAATACTTCTCCCCCTTAAGCAAGGAAATCATGCATATATATCAAAACAAAACACAAATACTTCTCCCCCTTTTTGTCAATCATCAACAAAGGGTTCAAAGTAAAATCAAATCAACAAATTTTCTCCCCCTATATGTCAAAAATAAAGAAGTCTAGGAGGGGCAATACAAATCAAAAATTTTGAATTTTTCTCATCAAAACAAAATCATTAATTCTATTTTATCAAAACAAATTTTGAATTTTCTCTTTGATATCAAATAAAAAATATTGATACCATTTTAAAATCTAATGCATAAACTTGAAAATAAGATTTGAATTAAGCTTAGCATTAACAACACATGAAGAATTCGAACTAGTTAAATGAGAGTGTTTAACAACTAGTACGAAATCCTTCTATCAAGGAATAAATCTAAGGATTTTCATGAAATAGCAATGAAACACAAAACACTCAAACACTCTAATCTATAAAGTCCAAATAGTTTCAAAGAAGTGAGTGTACTAATGTTATGTGAAACATGGCATCATGAAAATGGCAATAAGGTACAATATTCCTTAGAAAATCATAAACATCAAAATCATCTCACATTTTTTATTAAATCATTGAAAACAAAATCTATATGTCAAGATATATGTATGTTTTGACAATACATGAAATATACATACATATCTCTTAAACTCAAGTGAGTCTATATGAATGGATTTGCATTGAAGGCAAAAGACTCAAGAGTTATACATGTATATTTTAAGGTTTGGCAAAATACACATATACATGAAATAAAAGGCACATGATCATAAATCAAATCCAAAAGGTGAACATAAGTTTAAATATGTATGAATCATCAAAACTAAGCAATACAAGTACATTTCAAGGGTTCAAATAAGCATTTAAGCACACTTACTAATAGATCTTTTTGAGGCCCATGATATGTTCAAGTATAAATCCTAGTGTTGACAAAAACTAACATATAAACTAATATTCAAATCATGAAGCATTAAATTTTAAGAAAAATAAAATCATGTGACAATCTCAAAAACTATTTGAAGAATACATAACTAGTATAAATTGTTTTTGAAAACTAGTTAAAGATCCTTCAAATATGTCAAATCATATGTTTTTCATGAATGAGACTAAGTACATAAAAATCCAAGCACTCATAGTCCATAAAGCTCATAAATATATTTTTGAATAAAGATGAGTGTTCAAAGGTTATGTAAATAGTATTTTCATGAAAGTTGTCATTGAAGCTCAAATTACATAGAAATCATTGTTATCAAATCAACACAAAATCATTTATATTAAAAACTATAATCTTCATGGTATATGTATGAATTATACAATCTAACAATACACATACATATCCCAAAATTGTAAAAGAGTCTATCAAATATTTGCATGAAAGCTAGAGACTCACGGGTATACATGTATATTTATTAGATTTGAATTAAACACACATATACATGAAGTAAAATCAAAGATAGGCATAACAAGTATAAATGACCGAATCATCAAAACTAACCTATACACATGCATATAGTGGACACAAATGAGCATGAAGTTCAAATATATATGAGTCAATTGTAGTTCACTATTTGTACATGTATAATACAAGTTTTGATAGAAACTACACTTAAACTAGTATATACCCCATGAAGCACCAAAAATATCTTAAAATATGAACATGCTATGAATATTATGAATGAACAAGCATGTACATAAATGAAATAGGAGTTTAGAAATTGTTACCAACTCCAAAGCTCCTAGCATGGTGGTTGATCCACCAAAGCTCCTTGATAGCGATGCAACCCAGAAGTATGTCCATCATGTCCAAGTGCATCCACTACCAAGGTACCATCCCTCTCACGTTTTGTGAGAGCCCTCACCTACATCACAAGCAAAAGGTGGGGGTTTTGGTACCCATATTTTCTTGGGTCCTATGGGGTTAGTCTTGTAAGGAACCCAAGCATTTTTATTTTTATCAAAAATAAGAACATTTAACCTTTCATAACAAAATTTTCTTAGATGGCCTTTGCGGCCACAATGTGTACATGTGTACACCTTAGCATACTTATGAGTGGGAATGTGAGCATGATGTGCATCATAAGCATGAGCATGATGTGTATGTGCATGAGCATGGGGAACTTGTTTCTTTTGAAACAAAGATTCCAACTTAGAATGATTGAATGCACATGTGCTCAAATTAGAGCTCAAATTTTCTATCTTATTTTTCAAATTCTTAATCTCATTAGTTGTGGCATGTAAGCATGGTGAGATAAAGAATCATTTTTCTTTTTCTTTTGAAAAACATTATCCTTTTCTTTTTCAACAAATTTTCTTTTTAAAGATTTATTTTCTTGAAAACGATTTCCTTTTATTTTTCCACCAAATCAATCTTATCCTTCAAAATAGTGTTCCCTTCACATAAATCATTTAATTTTGAAAATAAGGAAACATTCTCATTTTTCAAAACTTTATTTTCTTTTTCTAAACATGCAAGTTTATTTCTAAAAGAATCATTTTCTACATGCATGCAATCAATGTTCTTTTTCAAATTCTTATTATCTTTTTCCAAGCATGCAATGTTATCTCTAAAAGAGTCATGTTCTACATGCATGCAAGCAATATCCTTTTTCAAATTTTTATTTTCCTTTTTAATTATGTCATATCTCTCAAGCAATAATTGGCAAAATGAATTTAGCTCATCATATGACATAGTAGCATCCTCATCCTCGGATTCGGAAGTTACCTCAAGGGGGTTATCCCCTTGGACCATGTAGCACTTGTTGGAGGTGTCGCTTCCAACATCCGAATCGCTCCCGGCATAATATAGATCCTTTTCGCCAAGGGAGGTGATGATGTTCCAAGCTACAAAAGCCGATTCAATGTTAGAAACCCTAGATAAATAATCATCATTTAGGGTACATTTAAGAGCATGAAGGGCTTTTGCATTAGCCTCAATGTACTTGCTATTTGAACAATAATCATTATTAGTAGTAGCAAGATAAGCATGAATTCCTAAGGCCTTGAGGTACAATGACATCTTAACCTTCCAAGTTTGGATGTTAAGAATATCAAAGGTGGGTGGTGACATGAAGTCCATGGTGAGGTGTGTGTGTACAAAAATATTGTGATTAGCCTAAAAGGAGGATCTTTAACTCTTAGATTGTTAGACCCAATATCAAGAGCACTAGCTCTGATACCAATTGTAAGATCACCTAGAGGGGGGTGAATAGGTGATGGCTAATCTAATGGTCACTTATGAACAAATAATGCGGAATTTAAAACTAAGATGACCAAATTAAACTTCTTTTAATTAACACTTATGTATAACACAAGAGTGTTGCCGAATTCCCCTTGCGAGGCTCTGGACAAACTCCTCTAGATTCCCCTTGAATGGGTTGAGGTGCCGCGTTGGCTCTCTTGGTTGAATACTAGTGTTAACAACAATCCCAAGCAAGTATGTATATCAATTATGAGCACAAGGAAATATATCATGCATATATAAGATGAACACAATAAATTGAATGCAAGATATAAAATAGAGACAAAAAGAGAAAGAGAGCAAGAGTGAGCAATCGCAAACACAAAGGGTTTGTTTCGAGGTTCGAGCACACTTGCTCTACATCCCCGCCTTCGACACACGAAGGATTTCCACTATGCAAGATCCCACCGGATCTCTCCTCGGTGCCGCAACACCTACAAGCCCTCGGACTCTCTAGTCCCTTACACACCACAAGCCCACCGGCTCGTCGAGGCCGCACCTCAAGCTACAAGTCCTCACTAGGACCCAACAACACCAAGTCCTCACTAGGACCCTCAATCAAACCGCGAACACAACCGTCCGCCTTCTCAAAGAACAAGAAATGATCTCTTGGTGATCTAAACACTTGATCACCAATTACAAACTCTCACTACAACTCTCCTATAGGATGAATAGCTCAATGGATGCTCAAGTGTAGTGTGAGAAATCAAGGAAGAACTTTTGATGGAAAACTCAAGAAATCACAATAAACACTCTCTTGATAAAATCCCTTTTGATAGGAAATATTGGCACTCTATTTTGTGGAGAAAACTCTGCTAAAAGAATGGAAATAACTGGACAAAAGCTCTCCTAAAATCTTGGCTCAAAACAATGACAAAACCCCCTTTTATAGAGGCCAGAAAATCTGACCGTTGGGCTCTGTCAGAGCTACCGGTCGACCGGTCCGGTCGACCGGCAACGGTCAAAAATCTGACCGTTGCAGCCTCCGGTCGACCGGCCCGGTCGACCGAGCAACTGGAGAAGAGAGTAAACTCTCTGTCGGTCGACCGGCCCGGTCGACCGATAATTCCCGAGAGCAAAGCTCTCTGAAGCGGTCGACCGGCCCGGTCGACCGTTCTCCAGTGCACACTGGCGTGCACGTCGTGCACGTCCGGTCGACCGACCCGGTCGACCGGCCTCTGTCAGTTCTGAAAAATCAGAACTGGCAGAACCAGAAAATAGGGATTAAGGATTGGTCTTTTGGCTTAATAAAATCCCAGAAATTCACAATAAATCCAGAAAAATAGTTTCAATCAAAATAAAAACTGTTTTTCTAAAAATATGTTTTTCTAAACTTGTTTTTCCATAACTTCACAAAATACAAAAACAAGATATTTTGAACTTATAAAGTAAAGTGTGTATGGATATGATCCACCACACAATCAAGATGAAATATCTAGTTTTTGACATAAAGCACTAAACTTGTTTTGGTTAAAGGATATGTATATAAGAAATTACCAAAACCCAAAGTAGATATTTTGTCATAAGGAAAATCTCATCAATACAAAAACAAGATATACTTTTAAAGCATAGTGTGTATGGATATGATCCACTACACAAATAAGATGAATATCTAGTTTTTGACATAAGGCTCTAAACATGGTTTTGGATATAAGATATGTATACATGAATACCAAAAACCAAATTGTATTTTATCACAAATAAAAATCTTTTCTTAACTAGGAAAATCTTTTATGAAAATCATTCTATCAAGAGTTCTATCAAGAGTGTGTGTGTGATATAGACTTGAGCAATCCACCAACTATCTATCCTTTACATTTTTATCTAAAACAAATAAAAATCTTATACCTAGACACAAGTCTTCAACTCCTTGAAGTCTTCCCTTGAAGGCTTCTCATCTTCTTGACTTGGTCCAAGCTTGATCCAAAAACTCCTTGGATCACATCATGCAAGCTCTAAATCTTGACAATATATCCTTTGTTGAGCTTTGCACCTACTAAGATCTTGATAAAGAATCTGTCACTAATTAAACAAGATCATTAGTACTATAACTATATGAGTTGATCATCATCAAACTAGAGTGATAGGCCTTTGGGCCAACAGAAACGTTCGGGCCGACAATGGTCGAACAGAGAAATACTGTTTGACCGTTAATGGCCGAACGTATGTTACCTATTTGGCCCGTGCATGCCGAACAGAGCTGAGTTATTCGTCAAAGCATGATCGAATAGAGCTATGCACTTTCATTGTATTTCTCCTCCTTACTTCCTATTTTCAAAATAGATTGACATATACTTGTTGTATGAAATTGGGTAAAAGTATCAAATATTATATGGTGATATATACTTGCTACATGAAATTGGGCAAGAAACTCAAATATTACTCTTTTGGACACAAATGCAACAAACACATAGTTCATATTTAAAGAAATTAACTATGAAATTCAAGTTAGATCTAAGAAGTTTTACATCTATAAAAAAGTCCTAAGCTTATATTCTTTTAAAAACATTTGGCTCACAATCCATTTTACATAAACTTGCTCAATTTCAAAAAAAACTAGTTATGTCTAACTTTTGATCTACACTCTCACCATTGAAAAATCCTTAGAGCCCGCTCATTTTGTGCAGATGTCTCGGACGGGCCAGTTTCATTGCCACCAAGTGCATCAACGCTCAATCGCAATGTCCGGTAAAAGGTCGACACAGAGTGTTGTCCATCTGGCTCCATTTGAAGTACATGCTCGCAAATTGCTCTAGCATGAGCTATTCTCTGCATTGAAAATATAACCTTGTTAAGAAACCATTAATATACAGTGTTAAAATAGAAATAATTGTATGTTATATGTGCAAGCACAATGACATCGATGTCCTCATCACGTGCATGTCCAGGGGCCAAAGACCTATTGACGGATCTTGAATGAGATATCTTTCGAAACCAATCCATATATCCATCTACGTATCCCATTGGTACCTGACTTCTACGTTCCTTTCATCGGGCGATAGCATGTGGGATTGCCACCTTTCCCATTAACTATAGTTCCAGTTGTGGGACATTTGCTAACAATTGCAGTCGACCTTCTTCTAACTTTCTCTGGAAGGAGTGGTATGGGCGGGATAATTTGAACCCTACCAAAATTGTCTAAGCATCTGTTCTGAATGATAGGGTTCGACGACGATGATGCACTTTACACAGCCGCTAAAAAAGCAAATGGGATCAAGTGGATGACGGTCTCTGCACCACCTAGAATTGAAAACAATAAACGTTAATATATTTATCATTCCAAAAAAATTACAATTTCCTATGAAAAGAACTTACCTCATGCGTTCACAAGCAATCAAGTGATTCACATATTGCTTGCAAGTTTTTCAAAGATGTGCTCGCTAGTCCACGCATCTCTCACATGAACTCCCACAGCATATCATTGTTATAGCCCATGTTATGAGGGGGCACAAAGGTGGGAAAATGCTCATTGATTCATGCCTGTTCATCAAATCACATTATATTCATATCAAATATTTAGATAACTGCGTAAAAATCTTAAATATACCTCCAAAGTAGCAGATATCTAGTAATCTGCTTCACTCTATCTCTCAAATCATACCCTAGCTGCTTATACATGTATGCTAATGTAGCAATTCCCCGTGCAAAGGTTGACACCTGACCGAGTTCCTCAAATAATTTAGATAATCAGTGGAAATCCTCGTTTCACTCTTATTGCAGAAAAGAGTGCGGCCGACAAATACAGCAAATACGCTCTAACAGCGCACTAAATAAGTCTGTCTGGGTCTGCATCCGTGATACAATAGAATTTTTATTAGAGCCATTCCAATCGAACTTAGGTACCCCGGGCCATACCAAGCTCATCGTCAGCGTCTCCAGATGACACACCAAGTACGTTGATAAGCAATTCGTGGGTATAGGTTGTTCTTTGGGGCATGTTCACAAAATGATCATGCACCGATATGCCCAGAAGTGTGGGAACATCATCCAGTGTGATGGTCATTTCATCGAACGGCATGTGAAAACTATTCATTTTCGGTTGCCACCTTTCGATGAATGCAGAGATAACTAACCGATTTTCCCTATGATATGGAATGCTTCTCAACCATTACAAGCTGGATTCGTGAATATAAGTGACAAAACACTGATTTAGTGTGTTGATACCCTTCACCCATTCACTTAGTTTTGATGCATGAGAGATGCATTTGAGTGGTTCTCTCTCCTAAAAAAAATTGTTGCTAGCACTTAAACAATAACAAGGGTTTGTCATATATTCAACAAAAAAAAAAAATTAAAATCAAATTCTTACTTCACCGGTCCAGATATCTACTACTATATGAGTTTTTAAAACTCCGCGACAGTGTAATATCGATCGGATCACCCGGGAATGGCGTGGCCAACTCTTCCGACTCCTCGTCTCCTTCGCCCTCCTCTATTTGGGGATCATCCTTTGCCACAGGAATGGTTGAAGAGGACTCATTCCGTCTATGACGTCTTTCCAAAGCCGTAGGACAGACTCTAGAGGGGCCTGCAGTATCCATGCCTATGATGGAGAAAAAATAATCTGTTATATATATATTAAGAACCGGTTGGATTTGTAAACATATATATTCAGTTGACTCTAGCCAAACAAAGATTATCTGTTCGGCAGAGTCAGTCGAACAAAAAAATCTTGTTCGGCCAACTCAATCGAACACCAAATTGTTCATTTGGTTGAATTAAACTGAACAAAATTTTAGTTGTTTGGGGGGCTACAGCCGAACAGACGATGAAATCCAACCAGCTTCGATCTATTTTTTCCATTTTTGGGGGTACAATCAATATTTTTCTTTGCGTTTCTTTGGAACTTAACAACAAATAAAATACAAATTAATCCTAAGTACTAAACAACACCCATCAAATTGAACAAATCTAATATACATTCATCAAAATTTACAAAATCAACAAAAATCTAAAATTACCTAGCTCGTCGCGTGCATCGCTGGTGTGGATCGTCAGCATGGGTCGCCGACGTGAATTGACGGCCGAGTGAGCGAGAGAGAGGAGAACATTGAGAGAAGAGAGAGAGAGAGAGAGATAAAAGCAATGAGAGAGAGAGAGAGAGGACATAGATATGAAAGAGTTGTGTAGAGAAAGGAAGGGGTTGAAGGGTATTTTTGAGATTATGTAAAAATTTTAAGAAGTTAGATAAAAAGAATATTTCAGGAAGAGGAGTGGACATTGGCACTAAAGAATTGATTAAGACACCCACCAAAGTTAGGAAAATTGATATTGACAATTCTAGTCCTTAATAAAATAACACAAATAGCCTTGAAAATTATCTTAATTATATTTTCTCAACCCCCAATTGATTAGTACACCCACCAAAATTGATTAACACACATAATCTCTTTCTTCTTCTTCCTCCACTCTTTCTCACCTTGATAAAAACCTAGAGTTTTCAACTAAATCTAACCCTAAAAATCAAAGCACATTGATTTTGTAATGGCCCCAGATAAACAACTAGCAACTTATGCGGGTCACAACAGTGAAAAATAAATTTTTAACTTTAAAAATATCTTTTAAATAGTTTAAATCGGTGTGGGTTCGTAGGCTCCATGGTCAACGAGTGCTGCACAATACAGAAATTGTTCGGTCAAAATGACCGCACATTGACTTGGGTGTTCGGTCCATGATGACCAAACATTTGTTCGGCCTGTTTTAGCCGAACATATCTTTTTGTGTTCGGGTCAAACTGGCTAAACACATACATATATGTTCGACCAAAACAAGAATAGAGCAAAGAAAGAAGAAGAAGATAGTGAGAGAGATAAGCAGGAGTCTGGGGATTCCGGTGAAGCCCTCCATGAGGCGGCGGATCACGTGGTAACAGTGGAGCTCAAGAGTGACGAGCTCTAAGGGGGAGCATGGTCGCGTACGAGGACAGCTAGAGATGCCAGATTAAGAACATCACTTACACTGCAAGGATTAGTATCCTTTTCTCTTCTTCTTTGATAGTGTTAAGATTAGCGTTTTCATTCTGATTTATTATTATTTTTTCAATATTCACATTTTATTTAGGGCTAAAAAAAGAAAATTAAAGTATTTTTCTAGAACCTGCATTTTTTCTTCTTCTCTCCGATCGATTTGAAATAGGCTTCAAAGGAAGTAATCCTCATTTTCCAGACCAAAGGGATTCCCACAAATTCTTGTGCTGTATTCCATAATTGCTGAATTACTCCAGGAGAGGGCTGACAGAGGATTAGTCCGACGAAGGAGGACAACACTTTGAATCGCTGTGAAGCAGGAAAGATGGAGGGTGAGAGAGTGATGAGAAAGGAGATGAGGATATTTTGAGATTTCTGAAAAAAATTTAAGGTTAGAAAGGATAATAATATATTATTGAAAGTGAAGGAGGTGCTTTTATAAATTTTTTGAGTGCATTAATCCGGTGAATATCTTTATCACTTTTTTGGTGCGAATATCCACTCCTTTCAGAAAGTAGTGATTTGTGTCCTAACCAATTTTTAAGGTGCATTATTCTGTGCGTTAATCAATTTATTTTGTGCCAATTTCCGTGCCCCCAAAAAAACTGAAGTTTTCCAAACACAAGTCAATAAACCCAACACTCGCTCCTCGAGTTCGACCCACACTTACTCCTCGAGGCTCGAGCGGCGCTTGAAAGTGACGACCGCCAGAAACGGCCGCAGACCATCGGGACTCGGCCGGGACACCGGGCTTGGTCGGTAAATGCCCCCCCTCTCTTTCTCTTTGTTCTTTCATTATGTTAAAGATCCCTAGATTAATGCTGTAGTCCCACATTCAACGCCCAAAACCTAACCCTAGCTGAAATTACAAGGCAGCAAACCACCGCCGCCGCCGCCGCCGCCGCCGCCGCATATGAGGAACGGTTACACTGAGGCGATGATGATTTGCCTGCGACCTCTCAACAGTGAGGGGTTAAAGTTTTGGCTGATTTCTTTGTTCAAAATACCTTTTCTCTTCGTCTTTCTCGTCCTCGTCCTCGTTGTCTTCATCTTCATCTTTATCATCATCTTCTTCTTATTATAATTCTAGCGCGATGGCGAGGCAACTTTTGTTGCAGCCATCCAGCACTAGAAAGAATTGTGGTCAACAACCTTGCTTGATAAAAGGACAAATCTGAGCTTTCTCTAATTCTATGGCGCAAAATATTGAATAAGGGCATCGGGAATAAAAATAAATCAATTTCAAAATTTGGGTATGGAATTATTTTCCACATTATTATTCTACTGGAATGGCGAGGCGAGGCAACTTTTGTTGCAGCCATCCGACATTGGAAAAATTGTGCGATTTGACTGCCTATTGTTGCAAAAATGTCTGATGAAAGGGCAAATCTGAGCCTCCTCTAATCCTTTTCTATCAGATAGGATGGGCTTTTGCACAAAAATGTACTTCTAAGTAACTACCCCATAGATCATATATCTATCTATATAAGGAAGAAAAGGCAATTTTTTAAAAAAAATACAAAATTTAAAAATAATTCAAAAAACCGACTTCTCTCAAAATCGACTTTTGACATGCCATGTCGGCGGCGGGGCATTTCACCCCGCCAGTGTGGCGGCTGCCATGGCAGAGATCGGTTTTTGTTCTTCCGGGGTTGTCATCCCCATGCGAACAATTTTTTTTTTTTTTTTAAGTTTTTTGGTTTTTTCGGGGTTGGCAACCCCGAACAAAGAATGAGAGTTATTTTTTTCAGCCAAGTGAGCTTGGTCCGTGGTTGCCAACCCTGGACCAGGTATAAAATTAACTCATAATTTGAAAATAAATAGGGTGAAAGTAAGTTGTTGTTATTAGGTCATTGTAGTAGAGTGGTGTGTATTCCCGTCTGTCACGTGGTGACCCGGGTTCGATCCCGGGCAACGATGATTTTGATAAACTAGACGCAAGTTATATAAATGCAACACATTTACAAGTAATAGTCATAAAACTCTTCATTCAAAACTATTTGTTTTTTGTTTAACTTTGTAGTCTTGGTTACATTTAGGATATGCTTCCGATACGTCTATGATACGTTGCAATATTTTGGATGTGTTAGAAGAGTACCCGGCATGTATCGGTCGAATATTGGCCAAGTATCGAAGGGTTCAAGTATCGTTAAAGTATCCAACACGGGTACGTCTCCTTCGATGAACTATCGGTGCTACATATGTATTGGGTAAGGTGGTCCTACTGTGTCTCATTAGATAGCTATTAAAGAGATTGCCTAAAAAATCCCCATAGACCAACTTTAAGGTGATCCACTCCTTCCATTTTGATCTAAATGTCATAAAATGATTGTGTATAAAATTTTATGCACATTTAAAACTTTTTAAGTATACATCAAACACTTACAAAATGAACACATTTTTGCAGTAATAGAACAAGTGACATAGCTTAATCAACAGTGAAAAGATATCCAAATTACATGATTTTTTTTACACACAATCATCTTATAACATGTAGATCAATATGAAAAAAGCCAATCATTCTTAAAGTTGTGTTTGGCAGTGGAGTTAGGAGTTAGGATTTATTATCTTGGAAGAAGAGAAACAAGGAGTTAGGAATTAACTTTTTTGGTGGTTTGGTTGGATTAGATTTAGCTAGAGTTAGGGGCTGAGATAGAGAGAGGCTAATTATTTTTGGTGGAATTAGCAATTCTTGGTTTTGGAGAATCGGGTGGATTTCTAGGTGATTTTGAGGGTGGTTTTGGGCTAAATCCATTTTTGTCATGACTTATTCTTACCAAAATTTAGTCATTTGGCAAGAATTAGCTGTTCTTGAGCTAATTCCACTTGCCAAACAAGGCGAAAGGTTGTTCATGGTGAGATTTTGGGCCATCTCCGAGATGACTATCTAAGGAGACACAGTAGGAGCAGTTTATCCAATATACGTGTGCGCGCGCGCGAGCGTGCACGTGCGTGTCATATTAAAGTCTAAATCTAATGGATGTATTGGAGATTGCAATGTATCTCGAGATTCATGATGCAAAAAAGCCTTACCATTAACTGATATGGCAAGGTGCCCATGGAAGAGGCATCACTCCAAATCATAACTGATTTGGCAGGGTAGCAAAATCCTTGCAGCCATCATTTTGAATGGGAATTGATGGAGGAATAAACTCACATTTCATTTGCTGATCGAATGAAAATCGATCACCTGTTTGTTGGTATTGAACATCTTATTTTCTACTTATATACTGGCTGCAACTTTTTATTGTAGTGCTGAGGGATAGGTTTTTGTCGGACCAATAGAAGATAAAAATTCGAATGCAACCAACTAATTTTTTTTTGGTGTTAGTATCAGTTAAATATTTACAGGCACCATTCTTTAACTGTCAAGTTTGGAGGTAGTTATTCAACTGAAATTGCGCTAAATGCTGAATGGTGAGAAAGGCCAAGCATTTGATGACCCAAGAGTGTGCTATGCTTATGTTATTAACTTGACATTTTAGTAGATGAAATCTAGATTACGATTAACTATGGCAAGAACAGTCATGGCTGATGGAAGGGCAGATCTGAGCCTTCTCTCTTTTATGGTACCTGGCATAGTCACAAATCAGCATTTGGATAATTTGGCAAGGGTCAAAAACTCGGAGTTTGAACAATATCTAGGAAATTCAAAAATTATTCGGCAATAGTTCAAATGCTATATAAGGAAATTAAAGGGTATAAAAAGCCTATGAGCCTTTTCCAACGAAGAAAACAAGTACTATTTCTATCTCATGATCCTATTACTATTCTATTACAATGGCAAGGCAACTTTGGAGGTCTCCTTTTCTCTCTGCAACTGTTGCATCCATTCAACATCAGAGACATTGTCCTAAACTACCGATTGTTGCAATAAATACCACATTCCCTTGCCACAATTTTTATGATGAAAAGGCAAATCTGAGCCTCCTATACTTTGTTACCAATTTCTGCTGGTAATTGATGATTCGTTTGTGACAATGCAACTCCTCTCCTCTGAAAAGAATACAACTTCTTTCCTAAAGTCTATGCTTGTCTTATTTAGGATCACATGTTCAGTTATTCTTTTTCTTTCTTTTTCTGTATTGTGGATCTGATGAGTAGGTTGTGATGCCTTCGGTTTAAATAAGGCTGCAAACTTTTTGGTAATATGAAAACTTGAATGCAATAAACTACTTGCCTTGGTATCAGGTAGACTTAATACCTTAAGTCCCTTTTAGTTTATTTTTTTACTTTCAATGCCGAGTATAGAAGGTTGCTAATTCAAATGAGGGTTGAATGAGGAATGAGGTCATCTTGTTGACTCAGAATTGTAGTAACAACTAATATAGTAATAGTTGTTTTTTCGTGTACCAAGTTAATGATATCATCTTTTTTATTAGTACCATGAAATTTGGTTAACTACCATGAAATTGTCAACAATTATGCATAGAACTATTATGAACTTGCTTTATTATGTTTAACTACCATTATTTTTCTTCTAAACAACTTACTAATACATTTAGCTATCCATTATGTGCCTACTTTTGGTCAACAGGAAATAAATTGCAGAATCATTTGTTTGCCCTACTCCAAGCAGATAATGGCTTGAGAAGAAATTCTTCAAGTCCAAGAGTCAAGTCGAGGCGAGTCAAGTTGAGCCACACGCTATGTAGCACGTGCACTCCTACTATGGACCTGTGTCATGTCCAAAACATGTCCGACACGCGTGTCGGACAAATGTATCGTGTGTATTTTAAAGAATTTTTTCACGTGTCCACGTGTTGTGTCCTTTTCAATGTTGTCATATTGTGCAACATAGGTCACAAGAGTGAGGTGCTAACTAGACAATTTACATTACTGTTCTAGTTAACCACTAACACCTTAGACCAAAATTCACACTTTGAGTTTCATGATGCAGAGCGTCATTTTTTTCTTAATTAAAGATCTGAATGAAAGTGTCAGTCACCTATTTACATATTTGTATATTAGCGGAAAATATCTTCATATTTTCTACCATTATAAGTTCAATGAGGTAATGATGATTTGCCTGCGATCAATTAGTAATGAGGGGTTAGGTTTTTGGTGATTTCTTTGTTCTAATTGTTTCTTCTTCTTCTTCTTCTTGTTGTTGTTGTTGTTGTTGTTCTTCTTCTTCTTCTTCTTGCTATTGTTGTAATTCCACTGCAATGGAGGCAACTTTGGAGGTCTGATGCTCTGTGGACAGCCGTTGCAGCCATTTGCACTGGAAAACTTGTGTTTAACACAGTTGCTACAAATGGGCTACTATGTAACTACTGGGTGACTGATCTGGGCGAAGGATGACAAAAACCTTAAACTTACCACATTCGCTCATCATATTTTATGATGAAATGGCAACTCTGAACCTCTTTTATTTTGTGGTACCTGGTGCTAGTAATTTATAATTCTTTTGTCATAATTCTGCTCCTCTCCTAAATCGACGCCTACTGTTTCTTATTTATCTGTTCACTTGTCTTTTGGGTCTGATGAATAAAGTCTGATGTGTTAGGTTTGTAGTTTGCGCTGGAAACTGTTTGGGAATGTAGAAACTTGAAATGAAATAAGATAATTGCTTTTAGAGTCAATATCAAATAAACTTTCGGGCCCATTTTACTTTTTTTTATTCTTTTATGCCAAAGTTTGGAGGTTTCTAATTCGATGGAGACGGATGGAGGTTTCTAATTCGATTGAGATGGTCCTTAAGAGCTGAATGCGGAGAAAGTTATATAGTCTCAGAATTGGAATACTAGCTCTCTCTCTCTCTCTCTCTCTCTCTCTCTCTCTCTCTCTCGCGTAGTAGTAGTAGTTTTTTTTTTCATGTGCAAAATTTATAAGAATAAGTTCTTGCTGGCCTTTTGCTGGTGCGATTTAGATAGCAATTGACTGTTGCAGGAAATTTCATGCCTGATGAAAGGAAGATCTGAGCATCTTATGTTTATGATAACAGCTGCTAATTAGTGACACTATATGCTCAAGCATCTTCTCTCCTATATTCATGTTTATCATATCTTAGTTTGGTTCCATGCTTTTTTTTGCTAGTAATACTTGTCTCATTTCATTCACCTCCCTTCAAAATTTTGAGAATACTATAAATTTCCAAATGTTTATTTTCACGAGTCTTGCTAATGCGATGTGAGGCTAAATTACAAGAAACTACCATAAAATTTCAGCACTTATTTTGCGTGACTACCAATTTGTCTCTTCTTTAAAATAACTTATTATTAGTTTTTCTGTACATTTTGATATCCCACCCCACACTGTGAGCAATTAATGCTCTAATATGATCTGTGGGAAGGTGTGGATGTTTGCTGCACTCCCTTCAGAATTTTGAGAGTACACTCTGAATTTCCAAATGTTATTTTCACGGGTTTTGCTAATGCAATGTGAGGCTAAATTACAAGAAACTACCATAAAATTTCAGCACTTATTTTGCTTGACTGCCAATTTGCCTCTTCTTTCAAACAACTTGTTATTAGTTTGGCCGTATAAATTACAAGAAACTACCATAAAATTTCAGCACTTATTTTGCTTGACTGCCAATTTGCCTCTTCTTTCAAACAACTTGTTATTAGTTTGGCCGTACTTTTTGGTATCTCACCTCACACTGTGAGCAAAAATTCTCTAATAGGGTCTGTGGGAGGGTGTGGATGTTTGCCACACTCACACACCCAAGCTACTGGGTTGCTACCCTCATAGTAAACCCTCCAACTTCTATAGAATCTATAGACTTCATAAAGGAAGCAAGTTTGACTGTACGAGCAAATTTTGGAGTCGCTTTTGCTTGCTATCTATATTATTTGTCAATGCATATCCAAGAAATTGCTTCCATTGATAGAGATAGTGATCATCTATGTAGCACGGACACGGACACGTGACACGACAAAATTAAAAAAAGGATATAGGGACACGACAAGCAATATTCTATTATTATTATTATTATTATTATTATTATTATTATTATTATTATATATAGATAATTTCCTCGTCATGTTCCTTATTTTTTGATTTTCTCTCATACTTCTAAAGAGATACATTATCTTCAACGTTTTCAATGGTACTTTTTGAGGCAGACATTTCTACACAATTCTACCTATATGAGTAAAATAATGAATAATAACTTGTCAAAAAAATCAAACATGAATAATTAATTCTATTAAGGTAAGATGGAAAACAAAATAAAATCTAAATAATTTACATCTATAGCTTCTATAAAGTAACAAACAAAAAAAATCTAACTAATATCTCACTTAACTAATATCTCACCTAGTTCATGATGTGTGTAAATTCTGCTAATGTATTTGCTTTTGTCAGAACGATATTTTTTCATGTTATTTAAGCGACATGGGACTTTTAAATATTTAATACATGATCTTTAAATTTTATTTAATGCCGGCACGGTGTTGGACATGGTGCTGGCATGTGATTTTCTGATTGTTTAAAATCCAACACGGCATCGGAGTGTCCGATATGTGTCGGGCAAGTGTCGGTGTCCGACACGGACACGGCACTCACTTTGAAGTATCCGTGTTTCATAGGTGATCATAGCGTACAAAGTAAGAGTCTCGTGGGCATATTTTCACTAGATTTTTGCATGCACTACAATCAGTTAGTTATTGAGAATGGTAATCTATATGAGTTCAACCTAGCAGCATAGAAAATCACTAGCTCCTATCTTCATAACTTCATGTACATCCCTTTATATATGCATCTTAGTGGGGTATTGGCGATAACTCTATATTACTTACAAAGGTAAATTACATCCTCAGTTAAGCTAAAGATAAACATTTACAGTTAAGCTAAAGGGTAAAAGGACATAAATGAGATTCAGCTTTGTTTTAATAAATTCGTTTAATTCCTGTACGCCTCTTGAAAGTTGAAGCATACTCGTGCTGACCTTGTCTCTAAGTCTTCCAAATGTATCCAAAGGCAGTGGCTAGGTGAAAAATATCAGCAATTTGCTCCATGGAACTGGTACTCAAGAACCATTGACATCTACTTAGCACAGTGTCTGAGAAACAAATGTTATGTCAATGTGCTTGCTCCTATCATGGTGCACTTGATTCTTCACAAGCTTTCTAGCTTATTTGCCACACCTGCTGTCATGGGCCTTTTTTTTTTTTTTGGATAGTGTAACTTTTTCAAGATATTTGTTAGCCATATTGCTTGACAAATAGGATGATTCCCCTATGTACTTAGCCTTGCATGTAGACAGGGTCACAACTCCTTGCTTCTTTGAAATAAAAAGAAATACTGTACCAAAGTAGAAAATATATCCAGTAGTATTCTTCCTTTCATTTTAATCTGCTCTCCAACATTATCGGAGTAGCTCATTACCTTGCACCTTCACCATAAGCAGAAAAGAGACCAAAGTTCATAGTGCCTCTGATAATATACATGAGGATTGTTACTGTTGCAAGCATCAAAAGCCACCAAGACTATTTTGCCATCTCCATCCATCTGTTTACAAGTCCAACAATATAGATGATCTGGTCATGTGATCCTTAGGCACCTCAAGCTTCTGACCAAGCTCTTGTATTGAGTAGTCTCAACAACTGTTCCGTCTCCTTTTCTGGGATAGTTTTAGGCCTATTATGGTTGGATTCTTGCAGGGTTGCGAAGGTTCATCTTGGGTTTCTCTTCAATTATCCTTTCCATGCTTATTACAAATTTACAAGGAATGCTCTAATATGACTGTAGAAGGTGGTGTACGGTTGCCAACTCCAACGTACCAAAATACTGGGTTGCAAATCCTGACGAGTACCGTGCAGTCCAACTAACTTGGAGGTTACAACCTTCAAAATGTTAAAAGTAAATGTACCTTATCTTTCTGAAAAACTTTGTTATTTCCATGCTTGCATAATTCATTTGCTTGCTTTATGTATTCATGTGCCTCTTGTTGGATAGTCATCTTAGATGAGGTATCTTACATGGGAATTAATGATGGGGGTGACAATACAATCTTAACAACCCTAAGATCAATCACATCAACATAAGATGGACAACCAAGAATGAAAGCAAGATGTAGTTTTGCTAAACCTGGCCTATTCCATGGAGCACAATCTATAGTGCAGGAAAACAAGATTACAAAAAAAATGCCCTTTCCTGCAATCTTACTTGAGAAGTCCAGGGCATCAATTGAATTTTTATGTCTCTACCATGATTTAGAATCTCTATATCAGTATCAGTATCAATCGATTGTTTTTAGTATCAATATCATCAATATCGGCCATATCAACAATATCAGCCATATCGAAACTCACCCCGATATCAAATTTCCTTCTTTGAATCCAAATCAAATTTGATTTTTTCTTGAATATTACAATATATTTGCATTTGGTTTGATTTAATGTGTGAATAGTTTGAGAATTATTTGATTATTTAATTAGGGGATTTGTCCATTTGATCAAAGACTGCTATCACATTGGTAGTTCCAATTGTAATTGAGTACTATTTATATCTAGGTATGACATATAAAATCCATAATATGAATATTTGATTAAAAAAATTGATTTAGGAAGTATTTGTCTCATTTTTTTTTATTTTCTCATGTTTAAAAGCTCAATGAAGATCATCATTGTAGAACTTTTACATGTAGTATTGTCAAACTTCACAGGGTAAAATGTATATTACTAAATATATATCCAGTAGTAATTAAAATTAACTATTAATTAAGAAATATGAGGAATTAGAATGTACAACTTAATCCACACATTTCTATGTGTAGTACATTAAACAATAAAGGGTTAAATACATATATGCCAAATGAATAGTTCGATAAATAAACAAATCGAATATCTAAGTCTTCTTAATTCGATTTAATTCGATTTGTTTAGTACAAAATACTAAAAAATAGTTATTTGTGCTTAATGATCACCCAAACGAATTTGATCAAATCCTTAGATGAATAATTAGCAAATTATTTGTTAAGTATTCGATCAACTTCCACCCCTAATTGAAAACAAATTTGGACTGCAAAGTTTGGAGGCGGTGGGGGGTTCTGGATCCTTTTTGTTAGTCGCTTGGGCAATACTTTATCCTCTATCACAATGCATACTGTCTTTATTTTGCTACAACATTTTTAAACAATGTTTGAAGAACAACATCTCAGACCCATCTATTTCATCAGGGAATCTGTAGTGTACCCATCGATAATCCACTCTTTTACTGTATATGTAAGTTTGCTTAGCTGTTAAATATGTTTGAATTCTTTAACAACTATACCTATATGAATTCTTAGCTTTTCTTTTTTGGTTTTCTGTTTTCATAATTGACTAGAAAATTTACCTATAATATGTATTCTTTAGTTCCCCCTTCTCTCTCGCTCTCTCTCTGTGTGTGTGTGTGTGTGTGTGTGTGTGTGTGTGTGTTTTGTTTTGACCTGCTTTTAAGTTGTCATTAGCTTATAATTTAATCTGTTTCATTTTGCTCCCCACCCCCCCCCCCAACAAAAAAAAAAAAAAAAAAAAGAAAAGAAAAAAAACCAAAAAAAAGAAAAGAAAAAATAATGGAGTGTGCCACCTTTTCATTAAATAGAGAATAATGAAACTACAAGTGGAAGGTTTAATTATGATTATTTGTCTTATCATTTTGCTTAAAGTAGACAAATTTCATAAGGAAATGAATAAGTTGACCTATATCTCATACTTTAATATCTCCTCATGAGTTTTTTCCCCCATAGTCACCTCTTTTTACTTGAGGAACCATATCATGCACTGAACTGCAAGTTATGGATTCGGATCTAGATATTATACTTCTAGCAAGTTGAGTTTATGCGGTACCTAAGTAGAGTTTCTTAGGGATTTCAACCTTGTGCAATCAGATCTGAACCGGTATTGTTGTCCCCCTTCTAAATGGGCAGTAATGGTTTGATTTGATGATCAGTTTTGGTTAGAGTCAAGTTTTGGTTAGAGATGCACTACTTCATCGAGTTTATAATCAATGTTTTGGTTAGAGATTCAAAGCTTAATTTGCACTTACCTTCAAATTTCTCTTTCCGGAGTTTGATGTCTAACCAACAGTGGACAGTCTGATAGGATATGAGTACAAAATAGATGTGAAAATATCTACTTTTTATATTCTAAGGTACTTTTTAGGGGTTATATTTACTGAAAAATGTGTATCATGCACCTTAAGGTCACTTGCACCACTCAAACCAGCTCATTAATAAATATAGATATCTTGTATGCAAACAGCTAATTTGGAATAAATAGGTTATCTGGAGCATGACATTGTCCGAACTTCTGGTCAGCCATATAAAGTCTACTAGTTATTCCAGGTGAGTAGTCACGATGCTTGCTGTTTCACAGCGAGGATCTCCAATTCCTTTCTTATGATTTCTCTCCTTAATAAGCTTTGGCATTCTGTCAACATGCCCACAAAAGTGTGAGCACCTCCCCATGCTAGGGATCCTAAGGCTTTAATGTGAGACCATGATCATCTTTAGTTCTTTATAAATTTTCTTAAGCTGGTCTTATTTCTACCTCTATACTTATCACATTCGGTGTTTCTGATATACTTACCAACACTTTCATTATATTTTCGGATACCCACGTTTATATTCTTTTTTTTTGAGACATTTTCTATGTTTTTGAGACAAATACAAGTACAAATGAAGCTCTATGAATTAGAGCTTCTAATATTATCCTATTCAAATCAATTTATTTTCTTTAACTAAAAATGAATATGTTTCAGTATTTGATGGATGTCTCTATTTACTAAAGAATCAAATTTCAACATAAATGCAGTAATTGTATCTCTATGTACTTTTGTTTATGCCCTTATTGCAGGCAGCTTCTCTGCTGCTTCTTCCTAGGCCACAAGGGATGCTCAAGCCGGAGTGTCTGTTTAGAATGACGGGAATAAATATTGGTGAGGAAGGGAAGTTCCAGGCCTTTTATTTGGGAGAATGACTTCCGGGTATTTTCTTCCCATGCTTCATATTCATTGATATTATTGTTTACTAAATTGATTTTTAAAGATTAAATCTTTATGGATTTTCTGTTTTCTTTATTTTTATATAGAGGACAAACCATTCTTCTTTCCTTCGCTTTTTGCTAGAGTATCGACTCACAAGCTAATTACACCTTATAATGTACAAATCAGCACAAACCAAGAGAACATGTTCTAGTTAAGTGTCAGTCATTCGATCAAATTAGGGTCTTTTTTTTTAATGTAATTAGAGAGAGAGATTGTAAGGGGTGACACAGACACACACCAAGGGGCCACCTGAGGAAGTTCTTTCCTTAAGTGCCAGGAATACAGTCAACCCTGCGGCACTATTTGTGTCCGTCGGAGAAGATTGTGTTAAGCTGTACGCTAAAAATGACGTACATATCTGAGATTTGTCCTTAAGATCTACGGGTGGGAAAATTTCTATCCTAGAGAAACTGTTAATTTTTATCCATTTGATATACGGTCAGACCTCATGATATGCATAATTTTTGGTATGAGTGTATCATAGGGTATGGAGATTAACACTGGGTATGGTGGAAGCAAATAGATGTGCATCGTAGGTATGGAGGGCAAAGGTTGATTATTTGACCACCACTTGAGAAATTTTCCTCAGGTGCTTTCTGGTACCCATTATTCTATAATAACACCCAAACATTGTTGGGCTAGGCTACTATTGATCATATTCAAGATGTAAATTTAAGAATGGGCAACCCAAGTTGAAAATTTATTCCCTTGGTTCTTAGAAATGAAAATTCAAATGATTTCAATGTGTCTCACCCATGGATCAAGTGATCATGATCACATCCCGACGAAACAGATTTTCAACTTGGGTTGCCCGTTTTTATAAGGGATCTATATACATTTACCTATTTTACATAAATCACAATTCATTTTTATACTCACTCAGGGAAGCTGCAGCCTCCAGACAAAGCAATTGTTCATCTGTTTTCCCCTTGCCGGGTAGCCAATTTTCTGGAGCAATGCTCTCCAGTATGAGTACTATGCAGTAGGGACAGTAAACGAAAGTGTCAGATTAGTGGGTTTGTGTGTGTGTGTGCGCGCGCGTGCGCGTATGCGCGGGGTGGTTGCTGCATCCAGCTAGTTTCGTACTACAGAACTGATCTCTGATTAGAAATGTGAAACTCCTGACATTCTATCTTTTAAGTCTATTGCTTGTCAGAGCTAACCTTCGTCCATCCTTCTTCTGGCATTTCTATTCATCAATGAATAGTTGTTTGATACATAGAAATTGAGAGATGGGCATTATTTCAAGACAAGTAGTTGAGTTCATCAAGAGCAACTCTACTGCATGAGTACGGGCTAGGAATTTGGTGGACCTAGGGCTGTGGAAATAATATTGCTGGAATTTTGTTCCTTGTCCAAATGTAACTCTTCGAGTAGGCTGGAAGATTTGCACTTTGTTGGCCTTAAGGGTACTTGAGCCAAAAATACTTTAAGTTTTGATGATTAACAAGCCATCTAAGTTACTGAGGTTCTAGGGAGTGTGTTTTGTGCTAGACAAATTATGAAACCAATAGAGGTTGGATGGAATGATCTTACAATGCAAAATCAAAATTGGAGGTGGTAAAAATAGAAGCTTCTAAAAGCAATTTAATGTCCATAGCAATTTGGAGCTAATATGATGTAGACATCTACTCAAGACGAAAGAGCTAAAGAGACGGATTCAAGAAGTCCCAGTCCAAATTGAAGAAGTAGTAGGATTTTTTATTTTTCTCTTTCTTTTTTTTTGTATTTTTAGTCTTTTTATTTTGGTATTTTTTCAGTTTCTAAAATTTGGATTGTAATTCTATTTAGATTGGGAGTTTGAGTTATTCAATTTTTATAAAAGCCTATCTAAGAGCAGTGTTTTAAATGTTAGATATTGGGGAAATGTCGGATGTCGTAATCGGATGTCGGATTTCAGATTTCGGAGATATTTCGGGGACATCTGCTAAATTCAGACTTCATGGCGGACAACAAATATATGTCCAATACATACACAACTTATGCAAAATTACATAAATATATTTAGGATAGGTATACTTACCTTAACATTTTGCATACACTCACTAACTTATTGTATAAATTTCTCAATTGCTCTAACTTTCAAGACAACATATTGAGTTTTTCTCGAAATGTCGGCCGATATTTTCTCGAAATGTCGGCCAATATATCAGATTTTTCCCGAAATGTCAGCCGACATTTTCCAAAATGCCATTTCAAATGAGGGTGAGAATGTCGTGGCGGTGAGAGCTTGAAAACGAAATGTCAGCCGAATGTCGGCCGACATTTAAAACACTGTCTAAGAGCCCTATCATATAAAAAATATTCAATAAAGAACTTTGATAAAATTGAGTGAGATTTGGTTTCCTTAAATTGCTTTAGGATTATTTCCTAATTAACCTCCTTTTAAAACCCTAAGCTCTTTTCTTTCTCCTCTCTCTTCTCAACCGTCTCTAAAATCCCTCTCTCTGCCTGTGTTCTCTCTCCCTGCAGCCTTATAAGCCGCACCAACATCACAATCTCCTCCCCCAAGTTTCCCTGCATCCCTTTCTCCTCTGTTCCCCCCTTCTTTCCTACCTGAGAACCCACGCACCCACACGCCACCCGCTTCTTCACGCAGACACCCCTTGCTCTCCCACTCTATCCCGTCGTCGGAGCCCAAAGTCCGCGCTTCTCGCGCGCCCACGCGCGTCGCGAAAGCCGCCGCCCAACTCAGCTGTGTTCCTTTCGCTCTACCACCTGCAAAAGAAGAAGAAAGATTCAAGTCGGGTTCAATACAAGGCCCAAACCCGTCCCGCATCAAAGAAGAAAGGAGAAACGAGTTTAAGTTGTAAATCCGCGAGTGACTTGTACCCGCAATCAAAATAAAGAGAGTTAAGTTCGGGTTTCAGATCCCGACCCGCTATCAAAAACAGACCCGTTAAGCGACGCCGCTTCATTTTCAGGCCATAACTTCTACATCCGGACGCCGATTCAGGCGATTTTCGCATCGTTACGATCGTCACGAGAGCTTCGCATCAGTACTCACTACAGGTCATTGAGATTCCTGTGATTCTCAGTAGATAATTTTCTCAACACAGTCTATTTATTTATGAGTTCGATAATCATCTCTATTATTGTATCGATTTAATCTGCTGCCACTATTTTGCGAGATTGTGAGATTTTGCTTGCCCTGTATATGCTGATTATAATATTGATTATAAAGCTTTGCTATCGTAGTTGAGTAGTTGCATCAGTGTATTTTATATTTAGAACGGTACCACTGTTATTGCACATTTTGTTAAATCCATCTGTTGCATTATTAGTTTTAATTGTTTTCCTATCTAAGATCGTAATAGTTGGTGAAACATAGCAAAGCTTATCATATCACTGATTTCTGATTCACACGCATACACGTTTCATATCATCTTGATATAAGAGCACGGTTGGTAGGAAATTTTACTGCTTTGTTGCATTTTTAAAAAAAATTGCATTTAGATTTTAATTTAAAAAATTCATCTAGTTTAGGTTTGCATCTCTTCATCATTTAGGTTTTGTGTAGTGTATGCCTATCCATAGTGGTTACTCATATCTGTTAGAAGAGTCTTGTGAATCTCACACCACCGCAATGGATCCCCAGCTGATTGTGGTAATGTTCTCCAAGATAAATGCGAAATTAGATACTCTTTAGATATTCAAAGAGAGGCTGATCAAAGTGGATTCAACACGTGATCAAACCCCACCGAGAAATAACTGACGTCACACACTGATAACTCATCCAATCCTGATGCTCAATATCTGAAAAGCATCAAGATTGATGTTCCTAACTTTGATGGATGCATAGCCCACAACTTTTCATAGACTGGACACTTTATCTAAATAGGTACTTCACACGGTTTGAACCCACTCAGTCTAGAAAAGTTAAGTACGCTGCAATGAAATTGTCTCGTCAAGCTAGTTATTATTGGACCAACCTAGAAAAACATGCATGCAGCCCGAGGTCGACTACCAATTGATACATGAGATAAGATGAAAAAAGAGATAGAAACAAAGTATGTGATGTCATCATTTAGAGCTCATCTCATGGACAATTGGCATCAATACACTCAAGGCAACAAATCTGCAAAGGAATATGTCGAGAAATTCAATGAATTTCTCATTAGATGCAATACCCTTCATAAGAAAGGTGAAGTTCAAGTTCTTTCTAGGTTTAGAGTCGGCTTTTGGAGATGACCTACGAACTGAACTGTTAGCTAGATGAGTCAACGAGTTAGAGGCAGCATATACATTAGTGCATGATTTGAATTCCGTTAGGACTAGTCACTCTTTCAAGAGTCACGATTATAGATCCTCAGTGTCTAGACCTTCCCTATTTTCCTAAACTAATGGTCTAGTACTCAAACCCCTCCACAAAGGAATGACATCAAAGACAAGAGTCTTGAATGAGACAACAAAACAAAGGCCTCGAGTTTTTCAAAGTTAGTTCGATAACCAAATGCTATAAATGCCAAGGTTATGGATATTTTTAGTTGCCAGTTGTCCTAGTCTTGTCAAAATAATCATAATAGATGGAACATTCATCGAAGCCACTGGGTCAGATCCTGAGTACACATGTCACCCAGACGTTAAAACTGACGACGTGTCATCAAGCGATGATGTTGTCTCAACTGCATTAGGCCGGCACCGTCTACCAATTTGTCTGTCATAAAGTGTTCCCTCTCTACTAGCAGAAAAGATCGATTGGAGAAAAACTGCAATCTTTCACACGTTCATCAAGATTGGAGACGAGTTATAAGATGATCGTGGACAGTGAAAGTTGTCTCAATACATTATGTCCAGGCTGTGTGAAAATCTTGGATTAGAGAATATACCCACACCCCACCCATTCAATGTGTATAGATTGACTCCACGACACTTGAGGTCAAACATCTTGTCCCAGTCAGTTTCAATCATTATAAAGACAAGATTTGGTGTGACGTGATCACCATGAACATGGGTCAAGTTATACTAGGTAGATCATGATTGTTCGATAAAAATATCACTATTTACGGTCGATCCAACATGTGCTAATTTGAGCACGAGAGTAAGCAGATTAAGCTGCTATCCTTGAGACTCAAGACTGGACAACCTAGACAAACATCTATTTTGGCTGCCAACCTTAACTTTTTCAACTTCTTAGCCTCTCATTACTACTGTTTTTTCTCTATCTCTTACTAGTCATGCATATCATGTCCGCAAACTGCTTCCTCTCTTACTGCCGACAATATCCCACTATAGAGCATTCAAGTCTGCATCTGTATTTGCATCATACAAACATGCATACAAACCACAAAAAGAGATCAGTGATGGAAATAAATAGAGCAATGTGAAGCCTACTTTGCGAACTAATTGTAGAAACATTTAAAACTTTTATTGTTGGCGATTATGTGATGATTCGAATTTATCCGAAACAGTTTCCTTCTGGAACTGTTAAGATGTTGCATGTCCATAGTGCTGGACCTTTCAAGATCTTAAATAAACTGAATTACAATACTTATGTTATATATCTTTATAGAGATTATGGCATAGTTGTGCTTTCAATGTTAATGATCTAGTGGATTGTAAGAATTTTAATTGTAGCCTATTGACCCCTAAGCCATTTTCTGAGAACCCCTTAATTAGTCCAGTCCTAAATACTCACCCCATTACAGTAGAGAGAGTTGATAAAATTTTTGAGGATGAGATTATCACCACCAAATCTAGTGGAACTTACTGGTACTTGAATTGTTGTAAAGGAAAATCACCAACTGTTGATTCACAACTAGATCGAGGTGATTTACAACAGATTGATCGAGTGCTACATGAGAGACCCAATCCATATAACTCAATGGAATCGAGTCTTCTCCTACCGGGGAGAATGATACAGACACTACTCAAGACGAAAGAGCTAAAGAGACAGATCCATTAAGTCCCAGTCCAAGTTGAAGTAGTAGTAGGATTTTTGATTTTTCTCTTCTATATTTTTGTTTTTATAGTTTCTTTATTTTGGTATTTTTTTCAGAAATACTTGGATTGTAATTTTATTTAGAGTAGGAATTTGAGTTTGAGTTAGGTTCAAATTTTGTAAAAGCCTATAGAGGGGCCTTATTGTATCAACAGTATTCAATGAAGAACTTGGATAAAATTATTGAGTGAGATTTGATTTCCTCAAATTGCTTTAGGATTAATTCCTAGTTAACCTCTTTTTAAAACCCTAAGCTCTTTTCTCTCTCCTTTCTCTCTTCTCAGCTGTCACCAAAATCCCTCTCCCCTTACCGGTGTTCTCTCCCCTGCAACCCTACCGGCGTTCTCTCCCCTGCAACCCTACCGGCCGCATCAACAACACCATCTCCTCCCCTAAGTTTCCCTTCATCCCCTTCTCTATTTCCCCTTCTTTCCTACCTGAGAACCCAACGCACCCACACCCACCACTTCTTCATGCATACACCCCTTGCTCTCCACTCTATCCCCTTGCCGGAGCCCGCGTTTCTCCTCCTCGCGTACCCACGCGCGTCGCGAAAACTGCCACCTAACTGCGCTGTGCTCCTCTCGCTCTTCCACCTGCAAAAGAAGAGGAAGAAAGAAGATTCAAGTCGGGTTCAATACAAGACCCAAACCTAACCCGCATCAAAGAAGAAAGAAGGAGAAACAAGTTTAAGTTGTAAACCCGCGAGTGACCTGTACCCGCAATCAAAATAAAGAGTTAAGTTCGGGTTTCAGATCAAGACATGCTATCGAAAACAGACCCATTTAGTGATTTTGCTTCGTTTTTAGGCCATAACTTTCACATCCGGACTCTGATTCAGACGATTTTCTCACTGTTACGATCGTGACGACGAGAGCTTCGCATCAGTACCTATTACAAGTCACTGAGATCCTGTGATTCACAGTTGGTAATTTCTCAACATGGTCTATTTATTTGTGGGTTTGATAATCATCTCTATTATTTTATCGATTTAATCTGCTGCCACTATATTGCGAAATTGTGAGATTTTACTTGCCATGTATTTGCTGATTATAATATTGATTATACAAGCTTTGCTATCATAGTTGAGTAGTTGTATCAGTATATTTTAGATTTAGAACGGTACCACTTTTATTGCACATTTTGTTAAATTCATCTGCTGCATTTTAGTTTTAACTGTTTTCCTACCCAGATCATAATAGTTGGTGAAAGCAGCAAAGTTTATCATATCACTGATTTTTGATTCACATGCATACACGTTTCACATCATAATCACTCAAGAAACTAAGAAGCTAAACTTTTAAATATCTATTGAGACTTCTGTTAGCTAGCCTTATTGTGCTTTTAGTTTGATGATTATCACTTAATAAGCTACTTATGTACTAATAATTCTTATTCTAATTTTCTTGTGTTTTGATTTAGGTCAAAGCACTTGTATGGAGGTTGGATGGATCAGATCTCATACTGCAAAATCAAATAAGGAGGTGGTGGCAAATATCAAACTCAAGTTACTCAATTTATCAAGTCAAATCAATTGGAGCTAGAGTGATGGGGAAATATTACTAAATCTTTTAAGAAAATTGTGTAAGGTAAGAACTAGAATAAGAACTTAATTTGGCACTACATTGCATATTCATATTTGTGCACGTACATTTCAATTTGAATTCAAGTATGATTTCCCTCAAGTACTGCAAACTGTCCAAAAGCTTTGAAACTGAATTTGAAATATTGATTTGGGCCTATTCCTTTGATTTTATGCCTAATGGAATTTATTCAAATTATTTCATATTTTTTTTTGAAAGGCTTTTAAATCATGAAATTCATATTCTTACTTGTGCATATACATTTCATCTTGATTTCAAGTATGGTTTTCCTCAAAGTTATATTGATATGCCCGAAAGTTCTTAAATTGTATATAAAATATTTATTTCGGCCTATACATGTTGATTCTATGCCTATTGGAATTTATACAAATTATTTCATTTTTTTTCAAAGATATTTAAATCATGGAATCAATATTCATACTTGTGCATATACATGTTATTTTGATTTCAAGTATAATTCCCCTCAGTTTTATTGATATGCCCCAAAACTTTTAAATTGTTTTTAAATATTTTTTTGGGCCTATATATGCATGTTGGAATTTATACAAATTAATTCATATTTTTTTCAAAGACATTTAAATCATATTTTTTGAATTTGGTGTTTTTGTTTTTAGATTGACGACTAGAACACGCGGGTCGATCCTTTGGTATCGTTGGTATAATGGTAGCGGGGCAAGTGTCAACAAATAGATCGCCAAGTTTTAGCAGTTGACTCCAAGTTGGCTGAGATCCAACGGATTTAACGCCACTTCGTCTGATATTTCATCCACTGATGCCAGAGTTGCACCCCAACTCTCAGGCAGGGCTCAGATCGACCTCCCAACCTAGAAGTCCAGTTTTTGGACTGTTCTGTGATTGACCACCAGGTTGATCCAGATTTTTGTAGTTTTTGAAAAAGTAAGGGAACTTTTGAAAATGCTTTTCAATTCTTTATTTGGTCAAATCTCAGTCACACCAACGGGACAATTTTCTTTTTGACCGTTGCATTTTCACGTTGCAAACGGATCGACCGCCGGCTTGACCACTGCAAGTTGTTATTGAATTTGAATTTAGTTCATTGAGAAAACGGATCACTGAATCTTTCTAGCGGTTGATCAGATTTGTACAGATTCTAATTGTGAGAAGATTTGAACTTGAATTTTTGGGCTAAATTTGTTCACCCTTATCTTCTCTTACTTATAAATAATAGTTTGCTCTACTCTCTTTACGACTACTATTGCAAACTCTTACACTACAGTTTCACATTAAAAAGAGATTTTGAGCAAATATTTTGAAGAGCTTATTTTTGTTACTCTTTTCGAGTGATATTCATATGCTTTCAAATTCTTTTTGATTGAGAAATTGTTTTCATACTTTCTACTCCTCTCTCAATTATTTCCAAAGCACTCAAAGATTCTAGATTTAAAGAAATATTTTGAAGAGATTATTTTTCTTATGCTTTCCAACTATTCAAAGAATGATATTCTTGTGCTTTTAAATTCTCTTTGATTGAGAAATTATTTTCATACTTTCTATTCTTCTTTCTCAATCATTTCCAAAGCACTCTAAGATTCTAGATCTAAAGAAATATTTTCAAGAGCTTATTTTTCTTATTCTTTCTAAATATTCAAAGAGATTTTTGTGCTTTCAATTTTTTTTTATTGAGAAATTATTTCATACTTCCTACACTTCTGTCGCAATCATTTCAAAGCACTCAAAGATTTTAGATCTAAAGTTTTCATCTTGTTCATTCATTCATCTAGCTCTAAAGTGACAAGTTAAACTTGATTTTGATTCTTTTTGCCAATAGATCTTTTTTTTGGTTATTTATGCTTACTTGGTTCTCATCTTGTTTAGAGAACAACACTTATTGATTTTTGTGGTGGTATTCCAATCAGGTAGAGGTGGTAACGTTCATTCTATTAGAGAGCGGATAGGTAGTTAGAGAGTGGATCGATGATAAAGTCCAATCTCTTAGAGAGTGATAGGTAGTAAATTCAATAAGTTAGAGAGAATAGGTGATAAATTTAAATCACTTGGGAGAATTGGATTGGTAGTAAAGTCCTATCGCTAAAGGAGTGGATTGGTTGTAAAGCCTATCACTAGAGAAGAGGATTTAGTGGTAAATTTCTATCACTAGAAAAGTTGATTGGTGGATGGTCTATACTTCTACCTTAAAGGAAGCATTTGTAAAGGTCTATGCTTCTACCCAGAAAGGAAACATAAGTTGAAATCCTAAAAAAGAGGTCTCTAGGTAGTGGAGTAGGCCGGTTGGTGACCGAACCACTATACATTACGTGTCAATTCTCCATTGCTCCATCTCTCTTCTTCGTCCTCTCTCTTTTACTTGTTTTATTGCTATTAATATTGCTTTGCTTCTTGTTGTAGTTATACTATTTCATCCAATTAAAATTGTGCATTATTTGATTGCCTGCCCCCACCCCCTATCCCACAGCCAAAAAAAAAAAAAAAACTGGCGTCTCTCAAGGTTGCCACATTGATTTTCACACTTGATTGCTCATTATTTTAATTCGGCTGATTACGTTAGGTGGAGATGATTTTGGCTCCTCTTTCACTTTATGCTCCTTTGTTCTTTTGCCAATAGTATATGTATTATCTTCAAAGCCCTTACACCACAAGTGTTGTGTTTATGTAACTATTAATACTACTTGCATCTTGGAAATATGTTAAAGTTTATTTTTGGCTTATGTTTGGTAGAGAAGAGCACTTTCTATGCAGTTTTTTTATCAGAGAAGCTTCTAGAGAGTTGGAGCGTGAGGGAGATGGAGGTCTTCTCAAAGATGCATGCAATCCTGTGTAACCAAGAGTGTACAAGGGAGATCATCACTCTTTCTGATGGCACGGTTCAAAACTGTAAAGTACTTTGCGGCCAGTTTGATGTTCAAGACGAGCATTTCCTTCAGAAATTTTAATGAAGGATGACAAAGCTTTAGCCAAATGAGAAGGCAATCTTGCTTAATTTGACAGTGAAACTTTCATCATCGAGATGTTTCTATGGTTTTTTGAGACATGACTCTTGCATCTTTAGTGCCAACATATCCTTCAAATTAATCTCTTGGTGTAATAACCATATTAGTTTTTGCGTACAGGGACAATAAATAGTACCTTCCTGTAAATTTTGTAACCTTTTGTCTTGTTTACACTTGAACAAAGCTCCAGCAGAGCAAAGTTCTGTTTGAAGTTTGAATTCGCTCGGGTTACTGGATCTAATGATCTAGCTAGGTGTTGATACTTATATTCCAGTGTTTTCTTTAATATATAATGGATAACAAATTACTTAAACAAAGAACAGGTTGGTTTGTTGATTCTGAAATCTGAATCCTTAGGGAAGGATTGCTAGATTGATTTCACTTGCTGATAAAGATAATTACATATCACCTGAAGTCATAACAGAGGATTTGAGGCTTTCTTCTTCTCTATTTTTTTCTTGATTTTCACAATCCAATCTCACTATTTAGCACTGTGTCAGGTCTCAGTGGCAATTTGTAGTGCTGTTTTCATGCTGGTATCGTCATTGATTGTTGTTGAAACTTGAAAGCAGGATAGGTGTGGCCCTAGTGTGAGGTATGCAAAAGGCTTTACCATTGTGATTCACACAAAGAGAGGAGGTTAGTTTCTCTTATTTTTCTTCCTTTGGTTCTCTGAAAAAACAAAACAAAACCAAAAAAAAAAAAAAAACATTATAAAAAAATGTTCTTGCATTTCTGAACAATTATATGAATATAGATAAAGCATTGTTTCCCCCCTACAATTACAAGATCTTGACATAAATGGTAGTTTTATCAAAAATTCTAATTAGAGATATGGAAGAGAAAAGTTCAAAAATCAGAAAGGGAAAATGTTATTATGCACATGTTATACTATTCTTACTTTTATGTTGCTTGGTTTCCCTATATATCTAGCTAATCAATCTCATGCAAGCACTTTTCCCCCCTTTCTTTTGAGTGTCTTTTTAATGCGATAAAAAGTGCAAAATTCCTACTGGAAGAAATTCCTCTTGCTTTCTTTAAAAAATAATATCACAAATATTCTTTAAAAATAATATCACAAATATAGATGATTGCTGAATGAGCACTTTTTTCTTTCCCCTGTTGTTGCAATCTTGATTTTTTGATAAATATGATAATACAATCTTTTTTATTCTAATGACAGACTCAATTCTTTTTCTACTTCTTTACATACATTCTCACCAAGCAATTCCTTATATGGAGATCTAAATGACTCTTGAACACGATGTTTGAACTCAAAAGACACATTTTTTCCTAAGATATATAACTCTTCACATCTCTAAGAGACACAACTCTTCTAAAAGATATAACTCTTCATTTCAAAGAGACAACTCTTCATTTCTTATCAGATCAGATTTAATTCTAAATTTTCTCCATTATACCTGATGTAACCATCCGAAGTTGACTTCGTATCATAGAGGATACTTCATGCTTCAATGGCTTTATAAAATATCAACAAATTGTGTAATGACTGATTTGTTATTAATGTAAATCTTCATTGCCTGTTCTTGAACAAGTTGAAGATTATTAAGTAAAATTTGTAACCAAATTGTATGACAAACTCCAGATGATACAACGACATATTCTGCTTAACAAGTAGAAAGAGTGATAATAGCTTGCTTCTTTGATGACCATGAAAATATCGTATTACCCGGGAAGAAAATATAACCCGAAGTGCTCTTTTGTTCATCAACAACTCTTGCCCAATCACTGTCAATATAACCAATGAGTTAAAAGTCATCACACTTTGTGTAGAGAGGTCTACAACTGGTTGTTCTTTTGATGTGGCGCAAGATTCTTTTTTACAGCCATTAAATGAGTAGATTTTGATTTCTTCATATAATGACTAGCCAACCCAACTCCATTAAGGGTCTGTTTGGATTCAAGGAATCCTAGTGAAGTGAGGAAGTAGGAAGTGAGATTTATTTCCTTTTAGAAAAAAGGGAATTGAGTAGTAAGTTTTCTGGTGTTTGGATGGTGTTAGGAAGTGTGGTTTGGAAAATGTTTTGTCTTTTCCGGTGATTGGATGGTAGTTGAATAGTGTAATTGGAAAAGTGAGTTCCTGTTTCCATTGTTTGGATGGAATGGAAAAGTTGATGTGGAAAAGTGTATTGACTTTTCTGTTGTTTGGATGTGTTGAGATTTGTGAAGTGTATGATAAATTGAAATTTTCTTTTTTTTTGGATATTGATTAGAAAGACATTGAGAAACTCGATATTATTTTTTTTCCTTTATAAATTTAGGTAATTTGCAATTTATTATTTCATCCGTTGACCAACTCATAGACCTGTAAATTGACCAACGTTCAAGTTTTGTTGTATGCAGTGATTTGATTTTTTCATCACATCTTATTTAAACAATTAATTAACCTTGGAGACCTTCTAAAATGAATCCCCCACAATTGTACTAGAACTAATATTAAATTGAGTAGTACAAATTTTAAAATCAACTCTTTGAATAAACTGATGATATCCAGAATAAGCCAAGTAAGACGCACAATCTACGTTGAGTCTTTTCTTGAAAAAATGTAACAATATCATTACTCCTTCAAATAATAATCCACCATCTTCAATGTTTATTACAACTGATTGTAAATTGAAAGAAAATTTAAAAATACACAAGTATTTCCGTTGGCAGATGTGGATGCGGATGACTACTTCGTTGACCAACCAACTTCATCAAGGCCCTACTCTTGAATGATTTTTTCAGCAGCAACCGACAGAATGAGAAGGACATCAAACCGTGCATCAAATATCCGAGTTGTTTCATTTAAACATATCTCAACTTTGTACCATTTCCCTCTTGAACATCCTGTTTGTAATCAAAGCTCCAAACAAGTAAACAGTTACGTACCACAACAAGTAATATATAAAGCAACGTCAATAAATCTAAGCAAAGTTACAATTTATATTCAAGTTAGATTAGTGCACGAACATAAATAAACATTAATAAACACAATTTAAGACTACCATAACCACATACACAAGTACTAAATTCTTAGGGCTCAGATCATATTGAAAAAAGATTCATAGTACCATTCATGAAGATGGATTTCCAAGAAGGAGAAAGAAATTGATCGACATGGCTCTCAGTTTGAATGATTTCCAACCAACAAAGTATGAAGGGGTTTCAATCAAGACTGATTGACATCCAACCAACCAACACGTGAAGGGGTTCCAATCAAACATGAGACTCCATCCACCGTCATCAAAACATTCCCAACTTGGTTCCAAATCCCACAATACTAGATAAAATTTTCAACACTGCCTCATCACAGCCCACTATGACATCAATAGTGAATACACAAGATGTGGAGCAAGCAAATACCAGCAATGTATGGATAACAGCAGCAGTTGAAGAGAAGGGCAGCAAGCATAGAGCAGCATCAAAAGGAGAGCAGCAGCAGCAGGTGGAGAGAAAGGCACAGAGCATCAGCAAAAGGAGAGCAGCAGCAGCAGGTGGAGAGAAAGGCACAATCCAGCAGCAAAAGCAGAGCAGCATCAGCAGGTGGAGAGAAAGGCATACATCAGCAGCAAAAGGAGAGCAGCAGCAGCAGATGGAGAGAAAGGTGGAGATCTGCCCTATGGGGTAAATAATAATGGACTAGATTATGGTCTTCCCACATGCAAACAAACATGCATTTCTAACATGAAAAGGCAATACTTATCCAATTTGAAGAGCAGGCCTTGCAACTTCTTCGACACCCTTCTCCATTCGACACTTTAATCATCTGTAAAGAGTCAAAAATCAACCTATCAAAATTTGTTGATCATTGTAGGATATAAAACATAAATTGCTTAATAGTAGCATACTAAGTTAGAGGCTTGCCTGAACTGTAGAATTGTTCCATAAACCCCAAGTAATCATATCCTGCAATCATATTCACAATGCATACATGCACAACATATAACATGACCAAATACCTTCTCTTCCACAAAAAAAAAAACACAATTTAAGAATACCATAACCACATACACAATACTAAATTCTTAGGGCTCAGATCACATTGAAAAAAGATTCATAGTACCATTCATGAAGATGGATTTCCAAGAAGGAGAAAGTAATTGATCGACATGACGCTCAATTTGAATGATGTCCAACCAACATAGTTTGAAGGGGTTTCAATCAAGACTGATTGACATCCAACCAACCAACACGTGAAGGGGTTCCAATCAAACATGAGACTCCAACCACCATCATCAAAACATTCCAACTTGGTTCCAAATCCCACAATAGTAGATAAAATTTTCAACATTGCCTCATCACAGCCCAATATGACATCAATAGTGAATACACAAGATGTGTAGCAAGCAAATACCAGCAACAAATGGAAAACAGCAGCAGTTGAAGAGAAAGGCAGCAAGCATAGAGCAGCAGCAAAAGGAGAGCAGCAGGAGCAGCAGCAGGTGGAGCAGCTCCATATAGCATGTGAACAACAGCAGAAGGCATATGAACAAGAAACAAAGAAGGCATATGAACAGCTCCAGATAGCATGTGAACAACAGCAGCAGGAGCATGCATTTTCACATGCAAAGAAACATGCATTTTCACAGATAATAAGAACACAAACTTCAAGCATATGAACATGTACAATTATGTAGATCTGCATGTAAAGCGGCGTAAATATGTATGTTATGATCATGTTTAAAAAATAAAAGAATGGCAAACTTATCCAAATTGAAGAGGAGGCCTTGCAACTTTTTCGACACCCTTCTCCATTGGACACTTTAATCATCTGTAAAGAGTCAAACATCAAGCTATCAAAGTTTGTTGATCATTGTAGGATATAAACCATGATTTGCTAAGTAACAGACTAAGTAAGAGACTAGCCTGAATTGTAGAATTGCTCCATAAACCACATGTATTCATATCCTGCAAGCTTATTCATAATGCATACATGCACAACATATAACATGGCCAATAACCTTGTGTTCCAAAAGAAAAAAAATTTCAGAGCAATCCATTGGAGATACAGCCTAATGGTTTTTAAATACGAAAAAAAACATAAGCAAAGAAATCTAGAAATTAAACAAATTAAAACAATAATACTTCTCTTTAACAAGGCTCAGATTGTAGGATGATATTATAATAGTGGATGAAATATTACGTCATTCAATGCCGAATGATAAATAAGGGGTTGCGTACATGCCACCTCCATGCTCAACTCCTAGAGTCGAATGGCTGCGAGCAAGTACGCCTCCAAACCTTACTTGCATAGTCGGCTATCCCTCCTACTAATCATCATTGCCTCACGCAAAACCCCTACAAGAGAACATAAGAAAAAGAATTTATATAGTTAATAATATAGGATTTTGAAAATGCTCGGGAAATAATGGAAATGTTCGGGAAATATTAAGATGTCGCACATAAATATTACAGTTCTATGAGAGTATACTGGTAGTTAATACGGCCTACGACCAAAAGCATGTCGCAGGCAAAATTAATGTTTAAATGTGCGCCTGAATAAAACAGTTCAATATGTCATAATGAACAAATGTGGACAGCATGAATGGGAAGGCAGTGGCCCAAGGGTCTTCTCAATCCAGTTTGTGTTGTCTCATGAAGCGGTAGAGCCACTGAGCCCGCTCCTCACTGGACCTCCTGAGAAACCCACCCCCAATCTTGGGGTTGTCGATTATATAATCATAGGCAGTAGACACGACATCTTCGGTGAAGATGACATAGTCGTATGTTGTACCGACCATAGATCGGAGGCATTCATAGCACTCCGCTGCAACCCTTTTCTCCTCCTCATTCTTATCATGCACGGCATCCCCAATCTTCTGCAAACCATCAGCAACCCTCCCTAATATCTCTAGCTGAGGGTTGGTCCTCTTACCTTTACCGCGCGAGCTTTGCGACACTGACATACTCGCAGGTAGGGTAGAGTACCGGCTTGCTTCAGGATGATCTCCCACATTGGCAGGGTCCTGGGTGTCGGCGAGTGGGTTATTGACGTCTTGGGCAAATGTCCCAGCTGCTGCTTCTCCACGAAAAACTAGTACCATTTCATCATACAACTCAATAGGCTTGTTTCCCTACAAACGAAAAACTAGTACCATTTGAGGTACGGCTCATCAAGCTTATTTCCCTACAAACGAACCAATGTTATTCATTAATTAATCTTACACAACAATCAAACTCCGATAACAATATAGGAATGAAGGATTAAATTCATTACCGCATTGTAAGCAGTATAAACTGCTTCGTCAGGCATTTCTAGGGTGCGTGTCTCTGAAACAAAATTGACACACCCACTAAGCCTTTTAAGCTTACAGATCCGATTCCACCTATTCCTCCATGTGCGAAGATGGTTGATGACATGAGTGGCCAGAAATTGTGTGCCAAATCTCTCATTCACCGCTTTGGCAGTTAAGGTATGAAGGTTCCCTTTGACTCCTTCACGGATTTGTTCACCTAAAAATACCATCATAAATTTGCTGGCATCATCATTCCATCTTATGTTAGTCCCCACTTTTCTCTTCTTACCACGGTCAGCGGTACCTAAACTCATTTCCTCAATAAAGCCTTCTCCTGACATCCTCTACAAAATAAGTCAACAATCAAATAGATGAGACAAAAATGTTGAAGTTCAAATATGGACAAATATTATACATTTGGGGGCCATTAAATGATAGACGTCATAATATAAATTACAATTAGAAATTCAAAGTTATAAATTCACGACAAACAAATAAAACTGCGAGAAGTACGTTTTATTTTACACATTATCCATTAACCACATTAATTCGAAGCCTGATAATCTTCCCACATTTGTTGCGCTATTACTTCTCTAAATTGAACCCAATCATTATTTTCCTCTCTTATTTCTCTCTGGTTTCGTCCCTCTTGGGAGACATTTTGCGCAATCCAATTTTCCTCACTTGGGACGAACTCATCAACACCGTGTGACAAAATAAAATTATGGAGTATGCAACATGCCATCACAATGTCAACTTGAGTGCGGTAAGGAAAGAAGGGTCGTGACGCTAATATCTTAAATCTCCCTTTCAGTGACCCGAATGCCCGCTCTACAGTCGTCCGAAGGGAGGAATGTCGGTAGTTGTACAGTTCTTGATAAGTACTCGGAGCTCTCCCACTAAATTCGCTCAAATGGTATCGAACTGCGCGGTACGGGGATAAGAAACCAGGCCGTGTGTTGTAACCAGCATCGCAAAGATAAAATTTACCTAGGGTTACAACAGAAAAGGTTAACGATCGCATGAAGGTAAACACACAAATTAAGCTAGTGAATGTACTGGGAAGCAACCGGGTAGTACCTTGAGGGACTCTCAAACCATTGGGTCGTTGCAGTGCGTCACGAAGTACGGTAAGATCGTGCGCTGAGTCTTCCCATCCCGCAAGGACGTATGTGAATCTAAGGTCGAAGTCAACTACTGCCAACACGTTCTGTGTAGGATACGGCTTCCTTCCATAGAACGGGGCCACCATCTCAGCGGGAACTGTTGCGTGGACATGTGTGCCATCAATTGCTCCCACACAATCCTACCCATAACGTAATGTAGTAGTTAATCAACAACATACTTATATCTTACTGTTTAATAGGATTATTATGGGTAGAACATGTACCTTAAAGTATCTACTAAACCTAGGGTCACCACTAATTTTTCATGCACGTCCACAGTTGGCCCGCAAATATAATCCAATCTAATTTCTCCAATTGCATGTAGAACGAGCTGAAAATAGCGACTTATGGTCTCACCGGAACGTATGAAGTTGATGCCTAACACTCTGTTGCGGACGTTGTGGCCAACAGTGTGTAGGAACATGGCTAGTTGCTCTTCGACAGTTACATACTGTGTGTCGTGCAAGAGATCCCTACTCCTTAACAAGGATGAGAGGTTGAAGAACACTTCTTTGTCCATCCTAAACATATTGCGGCAGTTGGTATCACTTGACTCTAAAACTCGCTGAAGGTACATTCCTCTCTCGGTATCCCTAATTCGTCTAGGTATGTGTTGGGGGATATCCAACTGACCGGTCATCCACATCAGGACAGCATAAGCACACGAGCAAATAATGAGAAGTCCTATTTCCTCATCGTCACCGTCAAGCCCGAGGTTCAACAAGTTATCCATGAACTACAATAAGGTATAGGTTAATAATGCTGTGAAATAACTATTTAGAGCATGTATATTTACAGTTACAAGCAATGCACATGGACCAAATGTAAGCAGAAAGCCAAAAAATTTTTTTAAATGTGCGTATATATTGACACTTAACAGCAATGAACACGAACAAAATGTAAGCAGATAGCCCCAAAAAAATTTCAGAGCATGTATATTGACAGTTTCCAGCAATACACATGAACCAAATGTAAGCAGATAGCCAAAAAAAAATTTTCAGAGCAGGTATATTGACACTTAACAGCAATGAACATGAAAAAAATGTAAGCAGATAGCCCCAAAAAATTTTCAAAGCATGTATATTCACAGTTAACAGCAATGAACATGAAAAAAATGTAAGCAGATACCCCCAAAAAATATTCAGAGCATGTATATTGACAGTTACCAGCAATGCACATGAACCAAATGTAAGAAGACAGGGAAAAAAAAATTTTCAGAGCATGTATATTGACACTTAACAGCAATGAACATGAACAAAATGTAAGCAGATAGCCCCAAAAAAATTTCGGAGCATGTATATTGACAGTTTCCAGCAATGCACATGAACCAAATGTAAGCAGATAGCCAAAAAAAAATTTTCAGAGCAGGTATATTGACACTTAACAGCAATGAACATGAACAAAATGTAAGCAGATACCCCCAAACAAATATTCAGAGCATGTATATTGACAGTTACCAGCAATGCGCATGAACCAAATGTAAGCATACAGCCTTAAAAAATTTTCAGACCATGTATATTGACACTCAACATCAATGAACATGAACAAAATGTAAGCAGATAGGCCCAAAAAATTTTCGGAGCATGTATATTCACACTGAACAGCAATGAACATGAACAAAATGTAAGCAGATAGCCCCAAAAATTTTCAGACCAGGTATATTGACACTTAACAACAATGAACATGAACAAAATGTAAGCAGATAGCCCAAAAAAATTTTCAAAGCATGTATATTCACAGTTAACAGCAATGAACATGAACAAAATGTAAGCAGATACCCCCAAATAAATATTCAGAGCATGTATATTGACAGTTACCAGCAATGCGCATGAACCAAATGTAAGCAGACAGCCTAAAAAATTTTCAGACCTTGTATATTGACACTCAACAGCAACGAACATGAACAAAATGTAAGCAGATAGGCCCAAAAAATTTTCAGAGCATGTATATTCACATTGAACAGCAATGAACATGAACAAAATGTAAGCAGATAACCCCAAAAATTTTCAGACCAGGTATATTGACACTTAACAGCAATGAACATGAACAAAATGTAAGCAGATAGCCCCAAAAAATTTTCAAAGCATGTATATTCACAGTTAACAGCAATGAACATGAACAAAATGTAAGCAGATAGGCCCAAAATTTTTCAGAGCAGGTATATTGACACTTAACAGCAATGAACATGAATAAAATGTAAGCAGATAGCCCCAAAAACAATTTCAGAGCATGTATATTGACACTTAACAGCAATGAACATGAACAAAATGTAAGCAGTTCCTGTTTCCAAAAAACTATTCAGAGCATGTATATTGACAGTTAAAAGCAATGCACATGAACCAAATGTAAGAAGATACCCCCAAAAATTATTTCAGAGCAAGTATATTGACAGTTACCAGCAATGTACATTAATTAAAAGGAAATTAGAAAGCACTATACAAATTTCAGAGCATGTATATTGACAGTTATCAGCAAAATAACATGGCCAAATGTTAGCAGACAGCATCCAAATAATTTCAGAGCATGTATAATGACACTTACCAGCAATGCAAATGAACCAAATAAATAATCACTTACCACCGACGCACAACAGGGATAACAGATCTTTTTTTGAAATTCAACAGTGAACTTACCAAGATCTGAAAATTATCAGACGTGGACTCTTGATCTGAAATAGCCACCCTCCTCTTTTCCTCAAATTCTCACAATCACAAGGCAAGTGCACTGGACTAGAGGAGGGATCCATGGCTATTTATCAAGAAACAAGAGGAACCCTCAATTATTGCAGTCGCGAGGGAGGGGGAGGGAATGTGCTCTCGTGAAGAGAGAGGGGGCAACAATTGACCAGAACAGCCGCGCCTTTGACCACGAGAATTCAAAATCCTCTTGTGGAATCTCGATGCTACAGGGTCAGATCTGACTTCTCGGGGAAAAAGGTGCACACCCAGCCTCTAGCTTAGCCAGATCTAAGGGGACAGAGCGATGGACAAGTCGAAAAAAGGGAGGTTGGCTCTCTGATCGATCGCTGGAGGACAGCGCCAATGCGAGCCAGAAGACCGAGAAGGGAATCACAAGTGTCAGATCTGGACCTTAGGGCACGAGTGAGGGACAGTGATGGGGAGAGGTAAAGGGGTTGGGGGCTGTGAGATCCGGCCGGGGTCGAGAGAGGGGAGGGGAAGTGGAGAACACTGTAGGGTCAGATGCTTGATCTCCGGCAACGGGAGAGAGAAAGAGAGAGACTTCTGGAATTTTCGCCGAGATCTGAAAGGGATGGGAAGAGTAAACGAGAGAAGAAGAGAGTAAACGAGAGAAAAGAGAGAGAGCCCAACGGTCTTATCATTTCCCAATGGCCCATGAGAGAAGGAAGTGGGGATTTATTCACTTGTGCGGCCCACAGAAAAGGGGAAAAGTTGTAAGGAAAAAGCCTTACACTTCTCAGCCCATCCAAACAGTGGAAGTGGGAATTTGGACTTCCCACTTCCTCACTTCACTAGGATTCCTTGAATCCAAACAGCCCCTAAGAATATCCGGCCTTGTGCAAGTCAAATAGCGAAGACTTCCAACCAAGCTTTTGAAACAAGTGACATCAACATTGCTTCCTTCATCATATCTTGATAATTTGATTCCACAATCAACTGGTGTACTTACTGGATTGCTCACCTTCATGTTGAATTTCTTCTAAATGGATCATGCATAAGCTTCTTGAGAGATGAAAATTCCGTTCTTCTCTTGCTTCACTTCAATACCCAAATAATAGGACATAAGCCCTATGTCAGTCATCTCAAACTCCCGAATCATCGAGTCTTTGAACTCTTGGATCATTCTAGTATTGTTCCCTGTAAATATAAGATCATAGACGTACAAACAAACCAGTAAGAAATCTCCATTATTTTCCTTCTTTGTATACATGACATATTTATATAGGAATTTGATGAACCCATTAGCTTGAAAATATTCATCAATCCTGCTGTTCCAAGCTCTTGGTGCCTGTTTCAAACCGTATAATATTTTTTCAACTTCAGTACTTTGTGCTCTTGGCCCTTCCTTACATAACCTATAGGTTGTTCTACATAGTTTCAAGCCGAGCAACAAGTGAGTATACCTCATCATAATCAATCTAAGCTTTTTTATTGTAATCTTTGACAACCAGCGGAGCTTTATAACGTTTAAATCTCCTTTCATATTCTTCTTTGATTTGTGTACCCACTTGACTCCAATTACTTCTTTGCTTTTTGGTAGTGTGGTAAGTTATCATGTGCTATTTTTCTCAATAGCCTTAATTTCTTCATCCATGGCTTCTTTCCATCTTCTATCTTGAATGGCTTCTTCAAAGCCTAAAAGCTCACAATCGGAAAATAGACAAAAGAGTATAGGATTATTTTTATTTTCCGTTACCTTATACAACTCGGAGAGTGTTCTTGTCTTTTAGGGCCTCGGAGAATAATTTGGTGGTGGTGGTGACGATGTCCGAGAACCATCAATATTTTAAGATGATGGAGATGATGGAATATGTGTTTCCAACTCCTCTGATGCTTGGACTTCTTCAAAGAACATGCTTGGACTATTCCATTTTCTTGTGCTTTTCACTCTCATGTTCTTTCTTCATCAAACTCCATATCTCTACTTACTATGACTTTACCGCTACATGAATCATACAACTTGTAGCTTTTGGTCCTTTAATCGTAGTCGATAAGGGCAAATTCGGCACTACGATCATTAAGCTTGGTTCTTTTTTGTTTTGGTACATGTGCATATGTGATGCTTCCAAACACCCTTAGGTGTCCAACTCCAGTCTTCCTGTCACGCGTCGCTTTTCAAAATACGCTGGAGTGGAGACGTGACGAGAGTCAGTGACGTATATACGCGAGGAGAATGCTCCATATATATACGTTAAGTCCAAAGTAACCCGAGCAAGTAATATAAATCACTATGTGAAAAATACCTAGAGGGGGGGGGGTGAATAGGTGTAAGTGCTAATCTAGGAACTAAATGCGCTAAATGCGGAAGCTAAAAACAATTTTGCTACACACTAATACAACACACAAGTGTAGCCGAATTTCCCGTGAAGGGCTCTGGACTAACTCCTCTTGATTCCCCTAGATATGGGTTGAGGTGCTATATGAAGCTCTTGTGGTTAAGTACAAGTGAGGCACACACACAAGCAATCCAAGCATATAATGAATAAGCAACATGAATCAATGCAAGGACAACACAAGCAAATAGATATGAATGATATGAATGATGCTTTGCACAATTAAAAGAGAGAGGGTTAGAGAGACAATGGATCAAACGCAAAGACAAGATATGTTTCGAGGTTCGAGCCCCTAGCTCTACATCACCGCCTACACCACCGTGTAGGATTTCCAATCCACTATAGGAGTACCGAACTCCTCTCTCAACCTTACAATGCCACCGAGGCAATACAACCACAATCCACCTCTACCGAAGAGGGATAAGGCCCATAGCCAACAAACCAACTCCACCTCACACTTGAGGGAGCAAACACAAATCTCAACCTCTACCAAAGAGGGAACAAACCAATACCACTCCGATCAACCTCTACCAAAGAGGGATACACAAATACAAGGAGGGTTTACAACAAGTGGTTACAAAGACCACAAACAATCTCTCTTTCTCTTTTTCCACAAAACAAGATCCTAATAGAATAGGATAGATGATAAGCTCAAGTGTGGAAAACTAGGTGTTTGGAAAACAAAAACTCAAGGAAAAATACTTGGAAAAAACTCTTGTAAATGATAGAATTGAAGAACAAAGCAAATCTCCCAAATTTCTATTTTCCTTGATTTCCAAAACCCTAAAATACAAAACCAAATTTGGAAGTTTAAAGCCCAAAAACACTTTTGAAAACTTCTTTAAAACACTTGTATATCAGAGAAATTTTGGCTCTCAAAATCCTTTTTAAAACCCCCAAGAAATGGGGTATTTATAGGCCAAACAGAAAACTAGCCGTTAGGCTGATCTGGCAGCCTGACAGGCTAGCGGTCGGCCAGCCGGCCGACCGCCAATGGTCATAATTATGACCGTTGGGCCATCTCGGTCGACCGCCCGGTCGACCGCCAGAAACAGAGAGCAGAGCTCTCTGGTCCAGTCGGCCGCCCGGCCGACCGTCCCTGTGTCTGCCAAACGTGCACAAGCTTGTGCACGTCGGTCGACCGCAAGGGTCAACCGGCCTATGGTGCGGTCGACCCGTGCGGTCGGCCGACCTGGCCTGTCAGCCACTGTTCTGAGACACATGTAAAGAATATTTCAAAAAATCTTTTAAGTCTTTGTAAAAATACCCAAAAATAGTTTTATCATTTTGCATTGATATATAAACATGTGATAAAAATTTCAACTCAAATATCAAACAATTTGAACTATTTTTGTGTCTAATCATTTTTACCAAAAATCAAAACTTGTATTTTATCAAACTTGGATGTTTCAATACATGAATAGGAAAGTCAAAATTAGTTTGTATAGGAAGTTTAAGCATGCATGTATAGAAAGAATACATCTACTATATATATAAACCATTTAAACTTATTTTGATCAATCTATTCATGAAAACAGATATCGGTTAAACTAAAAGCCGAAAAACCATAAAACGAGAGTGTTGTGCACTTGAGCATATCAACCATACTAAGCTTTACAAATGGATCTAAACACACTAAACTAAAATACTAAGTCTTCTTGACGATCTTCATCTTCAAGCTGACTACCGAGTGCAAAGGTATGATCTTGATGCTCGGGCACTAGAATCACCAAGTGAAGGCTTCTAAACACCTCTTGTTGAAGCAATCACCAACTAATATCTTGCTTAATGATCTGAAACTAAAATCACAAGATTATTAGTAAACATAACTACATGAGTTAATCATCATCAAAACTAGAGAGGAAGGCCTCCGGGCCAACAATCTCCCCCTTTTTGATGATGACAAAACTCATGGAGTTATATATGCATGGATTAAAGTTAGGCTTCAAAGAAGCTCCCCCTTAACTCATGCATAAACAATAAAAGGCGCTAGATACACAATGAAATGTTCACAAACAAAACATGCTCTAGATACCAATTAAAATTAAACTAAATTAAACTTAATATATGCCAATTAAAATTAAACTAAATTAAACTTAATATATGCAAAACATAAATATGCATATATAAAACATGTACCAATGAAAGATTTTGAGTTTATTTGAGTTTTATATGCATGTTAAACTCTCAAATAATTCTCCCCTTTTTGTCAATCATCAACAAAGGGGTAAAAAAAATCAAAACAAAATCTTATCTCCTTCTTAATACAAAGAAACAATCATCAATAAGGGGTAAATAAAAACAATCTCCCCCTTTTTGTCTAAAACAAAAACAAAAACCAAATAGGGGTGACAATCAATTAAGATACCAATTGAAAATATGTCAAAGTAGCATCTTGATACCAATTGAAAGTAAACATAGGTCAATCAATAAATGGTATATGCGATATACATTCATGAAGAGGAAGACGATAAAGTAACTTCCCTACATATATACATTATATGAAAGAGGGATGACAAGCCCTAATTCACATAACGCATATTATGTAATGCATAAGAGGAGATGTGAAGCTCCCCCTACACACGTGTATCACATAAAGAAGAGATGTCAAGCTCCTCAATACAGGATACACTCAACATGAATCTATATGTAGAAGAGATGTTAAGCTCTCCTTGCATATAGACAATACATATCAAAACTTTTGTATTTATTTTTTAAAACGAAATTTTGAGATACCAATTTAAAAACATTCAACTAAACATCTTGATATCAAAATAGAGTATTTTCTTTAAACACAATTTTGAGATACCAATTGAAATCATAAACATCTTGATATCAATTTGAAATTTTTATTTCTTATCATAAAGTAAGGGAGTGAAAATACAAATACCAATTGAAATATGAAAATCGAATTTTCTCCCCCTTTATGAAATACCAACAAAAACAGTGCATAGGCTTGAAATGAGATACCAATTGAAAAGCAAATTGAAAGCTAATCAATTGAAATAAAAATTGAAACTCAAGCTTAGCAAGATATATATATGTATGAAAAAAATAGATACCAATTGAAATTGATATTCTTGGAATTGAAAGCATACATACATACAAACATATATGAGTATACAAGAAAGGTCAAAATTGATACCAATTGAAAGAATCCAATGATACCAATTGAAACAACAATAATATCAAATGTATACCTCATATAACAAAACGAAGAATACGAAATGAAAAGTTTTGTTAACTAGTACGAAATCCTTCAAGCAAGGAATAAAACCAAAAGTATTTATCATAAAACATGAAATCCACATGATATTCAACACTCAAGTCAATAAAGCACATATATGACTCATGAGAACAAACATGAGCAAACAAGTAGGGTGAGTGCATAATTAAGAATGTGAAGATCATGATCATGAAAGTATTCAATTAAGCTCAATTTGAATTCCTTAAAACATAAAAACATGAAAATCATCAAAACTTATTTAATCTTCAAGGTATATGTATGTCCTATACAAACTAAAGTATACATATATGTCCAAAAATAACGAGTCCACAAAGATATATGCATGAAGGCACGTGGCTCAAAGGATGTATATGTATAACAATAATTTGGATAAAATAGACATATACATGAAGTTAAACAAAAAAAAAAATTTGGAAACATGAAAAAACTAGATTTCCATTAAAACAAATTTCATTTCAAGGCATATGTATGATTTGTCAACACAAAAGTATACATACATATCCCTAAACACAATTTGAGTCCATATATATAGATTTGCATGAAAGGCAAATGACTCAAGGGGTATACATGTATATCTTAAAGTTTGGCAAAAATACACATATACATGAAATGAAAACACATGATCATAAAACAAAACAAAAAATAGGAATACAAGTTTAAAATGTATGAATCATCAAAACTAGACTATACTAGCACATTTAATGGGTTCAAATAGGCATTAAAGCACAAACATATATAGATTTATTTGTGGCCCATTATATGTACAAATATATACCAAGTTTTAATGAAAACTAACATTTAAACATATATTCAAAACATGAAGCATCAACACAAAATGTAAACCAATCATGATAAACATGATAAATTTTTTTTAAACATGATTATTAAGAAATTCACATGTTATTAAACCTATGATAAACATGATAGCTAAACAAATACGAGAACACAAAATAATAATCCATTTTAAATATGGGTGTCTCAAATTGCTATTCATGTATGTCAAGGATTCAATAATCATGGTATTTTCTCAAAAATCTATAAACATCAAAAATATGAAATACAAATCATATATGATCAATATGTACATGCATATGCATTAGATCTAGGTCATACAAATTAGTTCAAATAGGTGAGAACACAAAAATTTAAGTCCATATTAAATATGGGTGTCTCAAACAACTAACATGTATAACACTAATCTAATTAACATGGCATATTCATAATGATCAATGAACATCAAAACATGCTATAAACATATGATATGAAAAGCATGTAAACAATAAATAGGAGTTAGGGATCGTTACCAAAACCTAGAAGGCGACTTTCCTTGTCTCCAAACCAAGGTGGTCTTCCCACCAAACTTCCCTTGAAAGTGATGCATCCATTTGATTTTCATGAAGCTCGGAACGCATGCACTCCAAGGTACGGCAACTCTCACGTCATGTGAGAGCCCACACTTACATCAAAAATAGGAGGGGTGGTCTTTGGTACCCATTGTCTTTTGGGTCCATGAGGGTTAGTACCTTCTCTAACCCAAACAAATTTAGTTGCTAAATTTGAAGTATGTAATCTATCAAAGCAAAATTTAGCAAGGTGGCCCTTACGTCCACAATGTGTACAAGTGTACACATGAGCATACAAAGTGTGATGGTGTCCGTGTGGAGCATGTGTATGCCGTGGAGGGTGTGCATGCATAATAGATGGAACTTGTTTCTTTTGAAATAAAGTTTCCAAACGTGTATGACCCACTACACATTGGCTCAAAGTGGAGCCCAAACAATCAACACTCTTCTTAAGCATGGATATATCATTATCAATCAAAGAAGAAGTGTGGCATGCAATAGGTGAAGTGTGAGATACTATCCTAGCATGGCAAACATGTGCATCAATCTTATTTTGTAAAACAATATTTTTCTCTAAACAAACATTTAAATCATTTGAAAGAGAAATTATTTTATTTTTCAAAGGAACATTCTCCTTTAAAATAAAATCAACTCTTGAAGACAAATTTTCATTTTTCTTCAAAAGTGTTTCACAATCATTTTTAGATTTTAAAAATTCATTTTCTTTTAATGCAAGGTCAAGTTGAGATTTTAATGAATCCCTCTCATTAGCAATCTCCTCTTTCTCTTGCAAAACAATATCAAGTCTAGCAATCAAATTTTATTTTCATTATTAATGCCTAGACTTTTTTTTCAAAACATTATATTTTCAATTAGTTTTTCACAAACTATGGAAAGTTCTTTATTCAAAACATGGGTATCAATATAATCATCACATGAAGAACTAGAATCAAAACTATCTAGTTGAGTTTCCGATTGTACCTCAAGGGAATCATTCCCTTGGACCATGAAGCATTGAGATTCGGATTCTCCACTAGATTCCTCCGATTGGATTTGCAATTGAAGCTCGGAGGTGGTGGTTGTGGTTGTCAACACATTCCACACATTCCACACTGCAAATGCGGAATCAAAGTTAGAAGCAAGCATAAGATATTCTTTATTTAATGTGCTTCTAATAGCCTCAAGGGCTAATGCATTGGCCCCTATATGATTGCGGTCACCAAGATAACATCTCTTGGTAGCGGCAAGGAAAACATGCAATCCTAGGGTTTTTAGGTACATGGACATCCTATACTTCCAAATAATAATGTTGGAAGGGTCAAAACTAGGTGGGGTCATGAAGTCCATGGTAAACTATATGAGTGTGCAAACAAGAAAATGCAAACAATAGATTAGCAAACAAATGGATCTCACTCCTAGGATGTTAAGCCTAATATCAGGAGCGTAGGCTCTAATACTAATTGAAAAACACCTAGAGGGAGGTGAATAGGTGTAAGTGCTAATCTAGGAACTAAATGCGCTAAATGCGGAAGCTAAAAACAATTTTGCTACACACTAATACAACACACAAGTGTAGCCGAATTTCCCGTGAAGGGCTTTGGACTAACTCCTCTTGATTCCCCTAGATATGGGTTGAGGTGCTATATGAAGTTCTTGTGGTTAAGTACAAGTGAGGCACACACACAAGCAATCCAAGCATATAATGAATAAGCAACATGAATCAATGCAAGGACAACACAAGCAAATAGATATGAATGATATGAATGATGCTTTGCACAATTAAAAGAGAGAGGGTTAGAGAGACAATGGATCAAACACAAAGACAAGATATGTTTCGAGGTTCGAGCCCCTAGCTCTACATCCCCGCCTACACCACCGTGTAGGATTTCCAATCCACTATAGGAGTACCGAACTCCTCTCTCAACCTTACAATGCCACCGAGGCAGTACAATCACAATCCACCTCTACCGAAGAGGGATAAGGCCCGTAGCCAACAAACCAACTCCACCTCACACTTGAGGGAGCAAACACAAATCTCAACCTCTACCAAAGAGGGAGCAAACCAATACCACTCCGATCAACCTCTACCAAAGAGGGATACACAAATACAAGGAGGGTTTACAACAAGTGGTTACAAAGACCACAAATAATCTCTCTTTCTCTTTTTCCACAAAACAAGATCCTAATAGAATAGGATAGATGATAAACTCAAGTGTGGAAAACTAGGTGTTTGAAAAACAAAAACTCAAGGAAAAATACTTTGGAAAAACTCTTGTAAATGATAGAATTGAAGAACAAAGCAAATCTCCCAAATTTCTATTTTCTTTGATTTTCCAAAACCCTAAAACACAAAACCAAATTTGGAAGTTAAAAGCCCAAAAACACTTTTGAAAACTTCTTTAAAACACTTGTATATCAGAGAAATTTTGGCTCTCAAAATTCTTTTTAAAACCCCCAAGAAATGGGGTATTTATAGGCCAAACAGAAAACTAGCCGTTAGGCTGATCTGGCAGCCTGACAGGCTAGCGGTCGGCCGGCCGGCCGACCGCCAACGGTCATAATTATGACCGTTGGGCCATCTCGGTCGACTTCCCGGCCGACCGCCAGAAACAGAGAGCAGAGCTCTCTGGTCCGGTCGGCCGCCCGGCCGACCGTCCCTGTGTCTGCGAAACGTGCACAAGCTTGTGCACGTTGGTCGACCGCAAGGGTCAACCGGCCTATGGTGCGGTCGACCCGTGCGGTCGGCCGACCTGGCCTGTCAGCCACTGTTCTGGGACACATGTAAAGAATATTTCAAAAAATCTTTTAAGTCTTTGTAAAAATACCCAAAAATAGTTTTATCATTTTGCATTGATATATAAACATGTGATAAAAATTTCAACTCAAATATCAAACAATTTGAACTATTTTTGTGTCTAATCATTTTTACCAAAAACCAAAACTTGTATTTTATCAAACTTGAATTTTTCAATACATGAATAGGAAAGTCAAAATAAGTTTGTATAGGAAGTTTAAGCATGCATGTATAGAAAGAATACATCAACTATACATATAAACCATTTAAACTTGTTTTGATCAATCTATTCATGAAAACAGATATCGGTTAAACTAAAAACCGAAAAACCATAAAACGTGAGTGTTGTGCACTTGAGCATATCAACTATACTAAGCTTTACAAATGGATCTAAACACACTAAACTAAAATAGGATACCTAAGTCTTCTTGACGATCTTCATCTTCAAGCCGACTACCGAGTGCAAAGGTATGATCTTGATGCTTGGGCACTAGAATCACCAAGTGAAGGCTTCTAAACACCTCTTGTTGAAGCAATCACCAACTAATATCTTGCTTAATGATCTGAAACTAAAATCACAAGATTATTAGTAAACATAACTACATGAGTTAATCATCATCAAAACTAGAGAGGAAGGCCTCCGGGCTAACACTATGATGAGATAAAATCACAACAATATGACATTAAATTTTCATACATGATAATATTATTCTACCAGTAAATCAAATAGAATATATGCTGAGTCCAACTATAGAGAATCATAAAAATCAATAAGAACATAAGAAGGCAAGAAAAGATACCAAAACTTAGTACTCAAGTAAAGAAAACTCCTGGCTCCTCGTAATGGATGTGATCCTTCCCAAATACCTGATCAACAGAATATAACAATAATAGACCTGGATGTGCAAATCCAGGGGAGTTAAAAAACTCCCAATGAGCGTAATGAGAAAAGTGCACGTGCATATATCGTCTGAGCATACTATGTTACTACCATGAAAATATACTAGATAAAAAAATAGCATGAATAAAACGGTAATAAGAAGATAATATAGTACACTATGATGACAGTTGGCATAATATAATTATTAGGATAACACGTAGGAAATAACTTAAAGAGTATGGGATCAATCTATTATACAATCATGTGTCAGGTGTCTATCATAGCATATAAGCAAGTGAACACAGTCAATTTACAGTACATTATGAACAATTTATTCTTATTAATGATGTCAGCGAACACAAATTGTCACACGTAATAGACACATCCCATACTACATCTACTACACATGTCAATCGGGGTCCTATGTCATTAAAATTGACAGAAGGAGACATTGTCTATGTTTGAAGTGGGTTTCATACATGTCTGGAATCACGATCCAGATGCCTGGTGCTGAACCGGGCCATACCGCTAGGTAGTCAATAAGAGTAAACAATAACTCAATGTGAAACAATAACAGATGGGATGTCAGTCATTCCCCGAAATTTGGAACCGTATCTCGGCTGCGCAACCTGTATCCTAGGTTCACCCAAAATATAAACGCTGTCTTCTCCATCAATTTTTTCATTCTCGCTGTAAGTTATCTAATTACTTTATTATTCAATCAATCAATATCCATGTTGTCTAGATTACTTGGATGATATAGTGACAGTAACAATAACAATGAATAGTGACGATGACTGTGTACCCGAAAAATAGTAACAATAACTGTATACTCAGTAAACAGTAAAACAGTAACCGTCTAAACAGTAAAATAGTAATACGATACATAGTGTTACGGTCTACCAATATTTTCTCAGCAATTTTCAGTAATATGAATTATGCTATAACACGTCGGGATATTGATTCATCAATATACAGCCTCATCTAAAATATCAAAAATCTCTATATAACAAGATATAACAGTAACTGACCCATAATCTTTAATCTCATTGCAATTATCATAAACATCAATTATTAAATTCATTATCATTCCGCAGTCTCAAACCACGATAAAATAGTCTCTCATTTTCATTACTTCAATTCTAATCCTCTATATTCATCAGTCTATCTATATATCAAAATAATGAAATAAAATACATTTAATAAAATTTTTGAAATCACCTAAGGGGGGGTGAATAGGTGATATGCTAATCTATAAACTAAATGCGCTAAATGCGGAAGCTTAAAAACTAATTTGCTACACACTTAATACAACCAACAAGTGTAGCCGAATTCCCCGTGAAGGGCTCTGGACTAACTCCTCTTGATTCCCCTAGATAAGGGTTGAGGTGCTATATGAAGCTCTTGTGGTTAAGTATAAGTGAGACACACACAAACAACCAAGCATATACAAGATATAGCAATATGAAATATACAAGGCACAAATGCAAGCAATAAGATATGAATGAATGATTGATGCTTTGCACAAATAAAAGAGAGAGGGTTAGAGAGACAATGGATCAAACGCAAACACAAGGATATGTTCCGAGGTTCAAGCCCCTAGCTCTACGTCCCCGCCTTCACCGAGAAGGATTTCCAATCCACTATCTTGTCCACCGAGGACTCCCACCGTGGGAACCTCCACCGAGGAGGATTTGTACAACAAGGGAGTACCGAACTCCTCTCTCAAACACCGCCTCACAACCGAGGGGTAGGCCCGTAGCCAAACAACCACAAACACCTCTACCGAAGAGGGATACACACCAAACTCCACCTCTCACTATAGGGACCAAAGCACAAGCCTCAACCTCTACCAAAGAGGAAGCAAACCAACAACCCAATCAACCTCACCAAGAGGGATACAACAAACAAATGAGGGTTTACAACTAGTGGTATGTTTCAACCACAAACAACTCCTCTTTCCTCTTTACCACAAACAAGATCCTAATAGATTAGGATAGAAGATATAGCTCAAGTGGATATCAAGGTGTTTTTGGAAAGCAAATCACAAAGAAAAACTACTTGGGAAATCTCTTGTAGATGATAGAAATGAAAATTCAAAACAATATCCCAAAAACCTAGTTTTCTTTGATTTTCCAAAACCCTTGAAAAACAATAAGGATGAAATCTTTTAAGCTTTAAAACACTTTTTAAAACTTGTAAAACACTTCAGAAAAGTAGGAATTTTTGCTCTTGAAAAACTTTCTCAAACCCCCAAGAAATAGGGTATTTATAGCCCAAACAGAAAACTAGCCGTTAGGCTGATCTGGCAGCCTGACAGGCTGGCGGTCGACCGGCCCGGTCGACCGCCAACGGTCATATTTATGACTGTTGGGGCAATCTGGTCGACCGCCCGGTCGACCGCCCAGATACAGAGAGCAGGGCTCTCTGGTCCGGTCGACCGCCCGGTCGACCACTTAGATACAGAGAGCAAAGCTCTCTGGTCCGGTCGACCGACCGGCCGACCGGCCCACTGTGCCAGCAGACGTGCACAGCTCTGTGCACGTCGGTCGACCGCCCGGTCGACCGACCTGGCCTGTCAGCACAGTACTGGGTCAGAAAAACATGTTAAAATATTTCTTAAAATTCTTTTAACTCTTCTAAAAATCCCCAAAATAGTTTTAACAGTTTGCATTGATATATAAACATGTGATAAAAATTTCAACTCAAATATCAAGCAATTTGAACTATTTTTGTGTCTTATCATTTTTTACCAAAAACTAAAACTTGTATTTTATCAAACTTGGATTTTTCAATAGGAAATCTGATTTTTTCTAAAGCTTATTGAAATACAAAAACATGATATTTAAACACATTGAAGCATGTTGCATATGGACATAAGTCCAATATACATGAAACATATATATCATAGTTTTTGTCTTTAATTCCAAAATAATGTTTTGTTAAAAATACCAAAACATAAAACTACATGAATAAGTATGTCAAACTAAGTTTGTATAAGTCATGTAAGCATGTATGTATATAGAGCACATCTAATATACATAAAATAAAGTAAACTTGTTTGATCAATCTATTCATGAAAATCAAATCCAAAATATAAAACTTGTGTGTGTTGTGAACTTGAGCATATCAACTATACTTATCTTTACAAATGGATCTAAAACACACTAAACTATGGATACCTAAGTTTTCTTGACGATCTTCCATCTTCAAGTCGACTTGGTCCAAACACGTGATCCAACGAGCATGGCTATGAATGATCTTGACGCTCGGGCTCGGGAAACACCAAGTGAAGGCTTCTAAACTCCTCTTTTTGAAGCAATCACCAACTAATATCTTGTTACATGATCTGAAACTAAAATTACAAGATTATTAGTAAACATAACTACATGAATTAATCATCATCAAAACTAGAGAGGAAGGCCTCCGGGCCAACAATCTCCCCCTTTTTGATGATGACAAAACTCATGGAGTTATATATGCATGGATTAAAGTTAAGCTTCAAAGAAGCTCCCCCTTAACTCATGCATAAACAAATAAACATAAATATGGAATGAATTTAAATACGAAACATGCATAGATATGCATAAACAATAAAAGGCTCTAGATACCAATGGAATTTTCCAATGAAATTTTCAAAAACAAAATAAACATGCTCTAGATACCAATTAAACTTAATATATGCAAAAACATAAGTATGCATATAAAATTTAACATTAACATCTTAAAATCTTTCTCCCCCTTTTTGTCAATCATCAACAAAGGGGTAAAAACCAAAAATAATAAATTTTTCTCCCCCTTTTTGTTCGAAACAAGGAATCAACAAAGGGGTCTAGACAATAAAAAAAAATTTTCTCCCCCTTTTTGTCTAAAACAAAAACAAAGTCAATAAGGGGTGACATTAAACATGATACCAATTAAAAAAATATGTCAATGAAGTGCCTCTTGATACCAATTTTAAAACAATGAAAACAACATCTTGATACCAATTGAAATAATTGTTCATTTTAAACATATGATATCAATTGAAATTATTATTTTCTATCATAAAGTAAGGGAGTGGAAATACAAATACTAATTGAAATATGAAAATCGAATTTTCTCCCCCTTTATGAAATACCAATAAAAACGATGCATAGGCTTGAATTAAGATACCAATTGAAAATTAAATCAATTGAAACAAAGTTAAAGCTCAAGCACTAGCGTAAACAAGATATATATGTATGAAAAATTTAATACCAATCAAAATTGATACAATTGGAATTGAAAGCATACATACATACAAACGTATATGAGTATACAAGAAAGGTCAAAATTGATACCAATTGAAAGAATTCAATGATACCAATTGAAACAACAATAATATCAAAGTATATCTCATATATCAATGAAGAATATGAACTGGTTAAAATGAAAAGTTTTGTTAACTAGTACGAAATCCTTCAAGTAAGGAATAAAACAAAAATATTTTTCATGAAAAATGATATCCACATGATATTCAACACTCAAGTCAATGAAGCATATAATGACTCATGAAAACAAAACATGAGCAAACAAGTAGGATGAGTGCATAATTAAAAATGTGAAGATCATGATCATGAAAGTATTCAATTTAGCTCAATATTCCTTAAACACGAAAATCATCAAAACTATTTAATCTTCAAGGTATATGTATGTCTTATACAAACTAAAGTATACATATATATCCAAAACAACGAGTCCACAAAGATATATGCATGAAGGCACGTGGCTCAAAAGGATATACATGTATATCTAATAGTTTGGATAAAATGAACATATACATGAAGTTAAACATAAATACATGAAAACATGAATAACTAAATTTTCATTAAAACAAATTTCATTTCAAGGTATATGTATGATTTGTCAACACAAGAAGTATACATACATATCCCTAAACACAATTGAGTCCATATATATAGATTTGTATGAAAAGCAAATGACTCAAAAGGTATGCATGTATATCTTAAAGTTTGGCAAAATAACATATACATGAAATGAAAACACATAAACATAAAATAAATTCAAAAATAGGAATACAAGTTTAAAATGCATGAATCATCAAAACTAGACTACACTAGCACATTTAATGGGTTCAAATAAGCATTCAAGCTCAAACATAATAGATTTATTTGTGGCCCACTATATGCACAAATATATACCTAGTTTTAATGAAAACTAACATCTAAACATGTAATCAAATCATTAAGCATAAAACGGGTCAAAAATCAACATGATAAACACAAACATGATTATTATGTAAATACACATGTTATTAGAGCTATGATAAACACGATAGCTAAACAAATGGTGAGAACACAAAAAAATAATAATCCATATTAAACATGGGTGTCTCAAAGTGCTATACATGCATGTCAAGGATCTAATAAACATGGCATTTTCATAATAATTTACAAATAATAAAACATGCTAATAATGAAAAGAATGAAAAGCATGTAAACAATAATTAGGAGTTAGTAATCGTTACCAAAACCTAGAAGGCAACTCTCCTTGTCTCCAAACATGGTGGTCCTCTCCACCAAACATCCCTTGAAAGTGATGCATCCAAAATGTTTCCTTTAAGTACGGAACGCATCCACTCCAAGGTACCGCTACTCTCACGTCATGCGAGAGCCCACACCTACATCAAAAATAATAGGAGGGGGGGTCTTTGGTACACATATCTTATTGGGTCCATGGGGGTTAGTACCATTCCTAACCCAAACAAATTTATTTGCTAAATTTACATCATGTAATCTATCAAAGCAAAATTTAGCAAGGTGGCCCTTACGTCCACAATGTGTACAAGTGTACACATTAGCATACATGTTATGGTTGTGTCCGTGATGAGCATGTATATGCCGTGAAGGGTGTGCATGCATAGATGGAATTTGTTTCTTTCGAAATAAAGTTTCCAAACGTGAATGGCTCACCACACATTGGCTCAAAGTGGAGCCCAAACAATCCATATTCTTCTTTAAAACATTTATATCATTTTTAATCAAAGAAGAAGTGGAGCATGCCAGGGGTGATCTAGATGAAACTACCCTAGTAAGGCAAACATGAGAAACAATATCATTTTTCAAAGATTTATTTTTATTTAAACAAATTTCTAACTCTTTTGAAATAAAATCAATTTCTCTTTTTAAAGAATCATTTTATTTTAAAACAAATTCAACTTTTGAAGACAAAACATCATTATTCTTTAAAATAACATGGCAATCATTTTTAGATTTTAAAAATTCATTTTCTTTTAGTGCAAGGTCTAATTGAGATCTCAATGAATCCCTTTCATTATAGACCTCAACCTTCTCTTGCAAAACATTGTTAAGTCTAGAATGCATACTTTTATTTTCTTTTTCAAGGCCTAGACTTTTCTTTTTCAAAACTTTATATTTTTCTATTAATTTTTCGCAAACAATGGAAAGTTCTTCATTTAAGGCATGGGCATCATAATAATCACATGAAGAACTAGCACTATCATTATCTAGTTGAGATTCCGAATGTACCTCAAGGGAGTCATTCCCTTGGACCATGTGGCATTGTGAATCGGATTCTCCACTAGATTCCTCTTCTTGTTGGATTGGCATTTGAAGCTCAGAGGTGGTTGTGGTTTTCAACTTGTTCCACACTGCAAAAGCGGAATCAAGATTAGAAACAAGCAAAAGATGTTCTCTTGAAAGCGTGCTTCTAATGGCCTCAAGGGCTTGTGCATTGGCCCCTATATGTTTGCTATCACTAAGGAAGGATTCCTTGGTAATGACAAGGTGAACCTTATATCCTAGGGTTTGAAGGTAAATGGACATCCTAGTCTTCCAAACAAGAATGTTGGAAGGGTCAAACATAAGTGGGGTCATGAAGTCCATGGATGTAAACTAAATGTGTGCAAACAAGCAAATGCAAATATAGATTAGCAAACAAGGATCCCACTCCTAGGATGTTAAGCCTAAGTATCAGGAGCGTAGGCTCTGATACCAATTGAAATCACCTAGAGGGGGGTGAATAGGTGATATGCTAATCTATAAACTAAATGCGCTAAATGCGGAAGTTTAAAAACTAATTTGCAACACACTTAATACAACCAACAAGTGTAGCCGAATTTCCCGTGAAGGGCTCTGGACTAACTCCTCTTGATTCCCCTAGATAAGGGTTGAGGTGCTATATGAAGCTCTTGTGGTTAAGTATAAGTGAGGCACACACAAACAACCAAGCATATACAAGATATAGCAATATGAAATATGCAAGGCACAAATGCAAGCAATAAGATATGAATGAATGAATGATGCTTTGCACAAATAAAAGAGAGAGGGTTAGAGAAACAATGGATCAAACACAAACACAAGAATATGTTCCGAGGTTCGAGCCCCTAGCTTTACGTCCCCGCCTTCACCGAGAAGGATTTCCAATCAACTATCTTGTCCACCGAGGACTCCCACCGAGGGAACCTCCACCGAGGAGGATTTGTACAACAAGGGAGTACCGAACTCCTCTCTCAAACACCGCCTCACAACCGAGGGGTAGGCCCGTAGCCAAACAACCACAAACACCTCTACCGAAGAGGGATACAAACCAAACTCCACCTCTCACTAGAGGGAGCAAAGCACAAGCCTCAACCTCTACCAAAAGGGAGAAAACCAACAACCCAATCAACCTCACCAAGAGGGATACAACAAACAAATGAGGGTTTACAACTAGTGGTATGTTTTCAACCACAAACAACTCCTCTTTCCTCTTTTTCACAAAACAAGATCCTAATAGATTAGGATAGAAGATATAGCTCAAGTGGATATCAAGGTGTTTTTGGAAAGCAAATCACAAAGAAAACTACTTGGGAAATCTCTTGTAGATGATAGAAATGAAAATTCAAAACAATATCCCAAAAACCTAGTTTTCTTTGATTTTCCAAACACCTTGAAAAACAATAAGGATGAAATCTTTTAAGCTTTAAAACACTTTTTAAAACTTGTAAAAACACTTCAGAAAAGTAGGAATTTTTGCTCTTGAAAAACTTTCTCAAAACCCCCAAGAAATGGGGTATTTATAGCCCAAACAGAAAACTAGCCGTTAGGCTGATCTGGCAGCCTGACAGGTTGGCGGTCGACCGGCCCGGTCGACCGCCAACGGTCATATTTATGACCGTTGGGGCAATCCGGTCGACCGCCCAGATACAGAGAGCAGGGCTCTCTGGTCCAGTCGACCACCCAGATACAGAGAGCAGGGCTCTCTGGTCCGGTCGACCGACCGGCCGACCGGCCCACTGTGCCAGCAGACGTGCACAGCTCTGTGCACGTCGGTCGACCGTCCGGTCGACCGACCTGGCCTGTCAGCACAGTACTGGGTCAGAAACTGGGTCAGAAAAACATGTTAAAATATTTTTAAAAATTCTTTTAACTCTTCTAAAAATCCCCAAACATAGTTTTAACAGTTTGCATTGATATATAAACATGTGATAAAAATTTCAACTCAAATATCAAGCAATTTGAACTATTTTTGTGTCTTATCATTTTTTACCAAAAACTAAAATTTCTATTTTATCAAACTTGAATTTTTCAATAGGAAATCTGATTTTTCCTAAAGCTTATTGAAATACAAAAACATGATATTTAAACACATTGAAGCATGTTGCATATGGACATAAGTCCAATATACATGAAACATATATATATCATAGTTTTTGTCTTTAATTCCAAAATAATATTTTGTTAAAAATATCAAAACATAAAACTACAAGAATAGGTATGTCAAACTAAGTTTGTATAAGTCATGTAAGCATGTATGTATATAGAGCACATCTAATATACATAAAAACAAAGTAAACTTGTTTTGATCAATCTATTCATGAAAATCAAATCCAAAATATAAAACTTGTGTGTTGTGAACTTGAGCATCTATACTTATCTTTACAAATGGATCTAAAACACACTAAACTATGGATACCTAAGTCTTCTTGACGATCTTCCATCTTCAAGTCGACTTGGTCCAAACACGTGATCCAACGAGCATGGTTATGAATGATCTTGACGCTCGGGCTCGGGAAACACCAAGTGAAGGCTTCCAAACTCCTCTTTTTGAAGCAATCACCAACTAATATCTTGTTACATGATCTGAAACTAAAATCACAAGATTATTAGTAAACATAACTACATGAGTTAATCATCATCAAAACTAGAGAGGAAGGCCTCCGGGCCAACAATTTTCATTATCCAAATCGATCAAGATCATTAATCCACCCCCCGCTTCAATCAAACTCAATTACAAGATCCAAAAACCATAGAAACAAATTAACTATATAAAGATATAATTCACTACTTCAGGCCAATCCAATCTACACATATTCCTCAACCTCAAGTCAACCATACGCTAATCGAGTCTACTAATAATCCAAATCCAAGATCCAATCTTTTAACAAAGCAACATCATATTTACATAAATACTAAAAATCCAATTTAATTCATGTTTAAATTATCATTGAATAAAAAAAATCTGGTCTTATAAGTAACTCACAAGAGAATCCACACATTAAATGGAATCACAACTAATCCACCTCAAGATCAAATCAGATTACATCCTAGATATATCACAACTAGAACTGAATCAATATGTAAACAATTAAATAACGATAAATGAAATACTAATACCTCAGTACTATATACCGAGTCTAAATACATTGACATCAAGGATATATTTGATCCATCATCACCATAATACTATACTCTCCCTTAATATAATAATCCACTGTAATATAATCCACTAACTGATCCAAACATCTACAGATCTAATAAATCAAATAATATGAAAAATTGATAAAGCGAAACACCCACCTCTCCGTGACAAACACCAAATCCACATATATTAGACATCAATGATATATTAGATCGATCATCACCATCCCCAAGTCAAACCTCACTTTAATATAATCCATTGACAAGCCCCAGTATAAAAGACCCAACTATCAATGAAGCAACATCTCATTTAATTAATCTTTGATTTTCAATTAATTTCTCATCTGACTATTACTACATAAGGTAAAACATGACTAATATTAATTTACTAGAATACTGTGACAATGCGATAACAGTGTAGACAATATAATAATATAACAATGCCATGGTGAAGCTTTACAATTTCTTAAATACTAGCAATTTCATTAGACAGTTTAAATAGGTGACATAAATGGAAGAATAATATCAATAATCATAATATTTTTAAAATGAAAAATCTCACATGAAATGATAAAATAAGACGCACAAATATAATAAACAATAAAACAAATATTCACATGAAATGACACAAATTCGGATCTAAATCACCATCAGGTCTACACTGCACGAACGGGTCCAGATCTCCAAATCACGGGTCCACTGTGAACACAACTCCGGGTCTTCTGTTACTGAGTTCAGATATAGAATATTTGATCAGGTTGCATGGTGATGAGGATGCACAATTAAAAGACACACATACCCAAACACGCGCATACATACATATGTACACAACACACACATAACCACAAACCTCCACACACACACACACATACACATTCACACAGATATACACACAGATTAGAGAAATAAAGGAAGAGATGGAGAGGAAACTCACTCATATACACAGAGAGGAAGAAAGAGATAGAGAGAGCGAAAGAGAGGGAAAAATCATGCACACATGGGTGGAGATACAGGCGGAACACGACGGAGGTGGAGGCCAGACAAGGCTGCGTACAGGTGGTGAGTGTGGGCAATCCATGGGGCTTGCCGGCGAAGGAGTTGGGTGGCAGGTCTGTTTGCCCAGAGGCCCTTCACCTTAGTTTTGATGATGACTAACGTATGAAGATTAGTTTGCTAATGATTTAGTGTTTAATAAGTTTCAGATTTTGATCAATATCTTAGTAGAGATTTGTCTTCAACAAGAGATTCACAGTCAAAGTAGTGAAGCAAATAAGTGTTAATTCAAGAGCTCACATCACAACGATCGCATCTAGCTCCTTTGGATCAAGTTTGGATCGAGTCGGCTTGGAGATGAAGATCTACAAGAAGACTTCAGTTTGTTTAGTTTTTGTTTAGATCTTGTGTATAGATTGATTAGTCTTGATATGCTCAAGTTCACACACACACTCAAGTTAAAATAGTGTTTGGTTTCTGTAACACCCCGCTCCCGGAATACGCATTTAGTTGTGTATTCAGATTTTTTGATCATATTTTTCGATTTACTTCCTGTATTTGTTTCGTATTATGAATTATTTATATGATCGTTTTGCCTTGGATCTGGATTCACGGACTTAGAGTCAGCACTACTCTGAACTGGGGACCCGACCCTAGGGTATTACTCGATTTGGTCTTTCTGGTATTCAGATTTGACCAATTTTATCCAATATTTTAGATTTTCTATGATTTTTTGAAATTTTTCTAAATTAATTGAAAATCTTCAAAACCGGTGTCGACCAGTGCCGCTGACCGATTCTCGGATTTTTAATTTACAAACGGAGTGGAATTACTAGAAATGAATTTTTACATTATTTTTTAAAATCACATTTTTTTATCTAAATACTTTTTCTAAGAATTTTTAGAATTTATCAAAATCCGGCCGATCCGGTGTACACGGGTATCGATGGTTGACTTTCGGATTTTTAATTTGAAAATGGGATTTTATTTTTGAAAATCGATTTCGTATTATTTCTCAGGATGATGTTTTCTACCTCTGGGTATTTTTGGGGATTTTTCCGGAACAGTCGATGTTTGCCGACCTTATTATAATATTATTATTTTTTAATCTTCTTTTTTCTTTCTTTCTTTCTTTCCACCGACTTCACCAACGCCACCTCACCCCCTTCATTAATTCCCTCTCCTATCCATCTCTCCATCCATCACTCTTCTTTTCTTTTTCTTTTTCTTTTTCTTTCTTATCTTCTTCTCTTTTCTCTTCTTCTTCTTCTCCATTTTGTGACCGACGCCCAACCGGCCATCTCCGGCGCTTCGGCGACCACCTCCGGCCACGACGCTGGCGAGGAGACCCCAACTCTGGCGGCCAAGCCCCCTCTCCTCCATCTCCAACAACACATCATCTCCTTCCTCCTCAAAACCACCACCATCTCCACCTTCTTCTTATCTTTCTTCTTCTTCTTCAAATTAGCCACCACCACCACCATCTTCTCTACCCAAACACCACCATACTCCTCTTCCTCCTATATTCTTCAATTCCTCCACCACCACCTCAAATCACCACCAAAATCACCATCTCCATCACCACCACAACTCTTCTCCATCACCAACCCAAACCCCTCTCCTATTTTTCCCCCTCTTCTTTGGGGTGGCTGGCGCCTCCCCGGGCCAGGGCGCCGCCGGTGGCCGTGGGCGGCCAGGGGCCCACCTGGCCCCCCTGTGCGTGAGCTGAGGGGGGCAACAACCCCCTCTCTTTCTTTTTCTCCCTCTCTCTTTCTCACTTCTCTCTCCCCATTGTCTCTCTCTCTCCCCCTTCCTTTGTTGAGCGCCGCTGGCGGCCAAGACCTCCGCCGGCCAGGTCCCTGGCCGGCAGAGGGCCGGCCAGGTCCCCCAGGGCCTATGGGAGCCGTGGGCCCTCCTTGCGCAGGGGCTGCGTGAGCAGCCCCAGCTCTCTCTCCTCTCTCTCTCCTGGTTTCTCTCTCTAATATATCTCTCTCTCCATCTCTCTCCTCTCTCTTTCTCTCTCATCATTTTCTCTCTCTAGCTCTCTCTAACTCTTTCTCTCTCCTCTTCCCTTTCTCTCTAAATAATTATATGTATATATATATTTTATTATATGGCGCGTACGCGAGTTCCCGGGATTTCTGAGTTTTTGGCCTTTTTGGAGATTTAGGCGAGTGTCCTCGCCTCCATTTGGTTTTCCCCGCTTCGTCGGGTCGACGTGTATTAATTTCATATTTAAATGTATTTTATATTGGGCTGTGTTCCTGTATTTGTATGTGGCCGAGTGCCAATGATTGGACATGTATATGCCTGTGATGACTGCTTGTATTAGGGTAGTTTAATTCTTGTACATATACCATGCCTGTGATGTACCTTATACTATGCGTGGTCGACCCTTCGTGGTCGTTTGTTTTCGGGTTTCATACTTGGCCTCTGGGCCCTTCAGCTTTTGGGCTCTCTACTCAGCCTTCGGACTTCACTACTCTACGGTAGATTAGATACCCTCTCGATATAACATGCTTACGTGATACTAACATCTTAGGTACTCTTGTACCAACTCTGAGTTTCTGCCCATTCCCGTCTGGCTATCCAATTGGTTGTATGCTTGTACCCTTACGGGTTTCGTGGTAGCTACCGAGAGTGCGCTTAGACCCCGAGCGTACTTTACCCTCCGGGCTCTCGCCAGCTATCTCGAAAGAAGAGTGCATTTAGACCGTAAGATCTTTTTAGCTCCGCCTGGTAGGCATGCTTAGCGCTCAGCGCTTTACCACTAGATTTGTCTAGGCGAGATGCTGCCGGATTTTCTACTCGCACTTTAAGCCGAGTTGTCCCGGTAACCTCGCCAGGCGCTCTAATGTTAAACACTGTTTGCTGACCGTGTCTCCAGCCTGCTCAGCTCTGCTTGATTGTACTCAGCTATTACTCTATCACTTGCCATATACAAGCTTGTTATGTGAACACTTGACATATACCTGTTTGTATAACTTAACAATTGATATGTTATCACCTGACATCCGACATGTTACTACTTGACACCGGTTCATGTTATACCACCTGTCCCCGATTATGGCATGACTTATTACCTATTACCTACCTGAACACTTGTCATTATTATGTTAAAACTTGATACCCGTTAAAAGTAACTCTCTACTCATGATTATCATATTACGGGAATGTGATCTCTTGTGATGGACTCCCGTTATGCTTGTTATGAACTCCCGTTATGCTTGTTATGACTCCTGTTATGCCTGTTATGTACTTCTGTTATGACTAATTATATTCCTACTCATTCCCGTAATCTGATAATTATGTTTCATAAGCTATAAAAAGGACAATCTACACGGGGAATGGGAGGAAGTGATGGATACCAGTATGATACCTTACTTATAGTAGTGGAATACCAAAACTGACGATTCGTGTTAGGGGGATTTCAGGCCCCCAGAAGATGCGTGTTAGGGGAATTTCAGGCCCCCAATGGCTGTGTCACGGGCGGACGGGAACTACTATAAGTATGAGTTATCAGTTCTTCATCAGCTTCTAGTAACCAACCTCGGCTTGCTTATATATGATGTATGTGTGTTGAGATGTACACCAGGACACATACCTAGATATAATACCTAGATATATGGGTTGGACGAGTAATAATAATAAAAGATGCCAACTACGTATCCGTTGTATGATTTGCCAAGAATGCTTTTATCGGATTTTACTTCGGATTTTTGGTTTTATGATTATTCTACTATACCTGTTCACATCCTATTTTACCACTTGTGATCTACTTCTCCAGTCTCCTGTTCTTATCTTATCATACCATGAGTAGTTCCTGCTTGATATCACTCGTTATATATCTACCTGCTGATGCATGCTTGTGTTCACGACACGGCTTTCAATGCATGCTTATGATTCAGTTTTATCGATACACATGTGCTTATCTTTGCACGCCATCTGGCATTCGCATCACTACTCGCCTGGGAGTTCTGACTCCCCTGGATTCTCATGTCTAGGTTTCAGAGTTTAGAGCTTGTGGATTCTCCCAGTTGCTGACCTATGAAGCGCAGCTGTAGCATGGATCATCGGCTGACCGTCCAAATCCCTATCCTTCCAGGCCCCCCTGCTCGGCTCTAGAGTTTTCCTGTGATGACTCTGAGCCTCCTTTTGTACTACTCATACTTGTACATCTCTTTGTATTCTCGCATTTGTACCTATCGGTGATGTAATATTCTTGTAATATTTGTCACATCTGGTGATAACTTTGTAATTGTACTCATATATTGGAATGTATAATGCACCACGTGCTTCCATACTTTGATTCTTGCCTGTACTGATGCTTAGCGTATATACGTGAGGGTATTTCTGACCTGTGTATTTACGTCGCAGTAACGTCTCCGTACCCGCGGGATCGGGGCGTTACAGTTTCAGTTTAACCGATTTTGGATTTTCAAGAATACATATATGGTTTTCATTAATAGGTAGAATCAAAAGAAGTTTTACATGATTTATGTGTATGTTGGATTACATCCATATACAGTATTGTTTCATATTATAGAAAAATTATTCTGATGATTCTAGTTAATGTGTTTCGAGTTTTGTTTTAACAGAACTTAATTTTGGATTTAATGTCAAAAGCAAAGATATATCCTTTTATATGTGTATTGGATTCTATTCATACACACTATGCTTCAAGTGTGTTTCAATATCTTGTTTTTGTATTTGAATAAGTTTTTGAGAAATAGCTTTTCATTTTGAAGTCTTCTCAAAAACTCTTGGAGACAAAAATAAAACGAGTATTTGAAAATACATTTTTGGTTTCAAGCTTAATTTTTATGCATAAAAATAGTTCAAATTATTTGTAATATGGGTTGATATTTGATCAAATATATTTGTATTTCAAATGCTTACATGAACTTATTTTTTGTAGATTTTATGTGATTTTATAGGTATTTAAAATGACCAAGTTTTTAAACTCTAAAACCCAGCCTGAGACATCTGGCGGTTGACCGACTGGTCGATTGGACCAGATCTCGATTGACCAGGCGGTCGACCAATGTGCACAGGACGTCCACAAGATTCTGGCCATTGGGCTAGTCGATCGTGTGATCGACCGACTAGAGAGTTTACTCTCTGGTTCTGGCCTCGGTCGACTGGGCGGTCGACCGACAGGCAGTTTGCCTTGGGGCAGTCAACCGGCCGATCGTCTGACAACCCCAATTGTCATAAATTTGACCGTTGGCTGGTCGACCGGGCAGTCAACCGACAGGTCATTCTGGACCTGTTTGGACCCCAATGACTATATTTTCAGACCCCTATAAATATGAGTCTTTGGGGCTGTTTCTTCGAAGATTTTTAACAATAATTTTTCTTATCTTCTCAAATATTTTCAGCAAGTTTTAAAAATAAGTTTTAGTGCTAAAAATTTCTATCTTTATTTTGTTTCAAAGTTTTTAGAAAATCAAAAGAAAATAAGTTTTAGGACTCTAGTTCTTATCCAAAATTTCTATATCTTATTGAGAGTTTTTCCCAAGTGTTTTCTTTTCTAAAATATTTTGTTTTCTCACACTTGGGCTATCAATTTTATACCTATTGATAGAATCTTATTTTTGTCAGAAAATTATTTGTGATCTTTCAAGATCACCAAGAGAGATTGTTTGTGATTTTGTGATCACCAAGTATATTTTCTTTTTCTTTGTGCTTGGCTTAGTGCCCATCTCTCGTGTGGAGGTTTGTGTATTGAGAGAGGAGTTGTGTACTCCAGGTGTAAAATTGTAATTCCTCGGTGGAGGTCCCTTTGTGAAAGGTCCTGTGTGGACGTAGTGAAAATCTTTTTGTATGAAGGAGGGGATGTAGAGTAGTGGCTCAAACCTCAAAACACATGTTGGTGTTTGTGTTTGATCCACTATCTCTCAACTCTATCCCTCTTATATCTTCCTTTGCTTTACATTATTCATATTCATATGCTAGACATAGTTTATGTATGCCCACACTTGTGTTAAATCAAGAGAGCTTTTAATAGCACCTCAACTCTTAATTTAGAGGAATCTCGAGGAGTAGTTCCAGAGCCCTTCATAGGGAATTCGGGCTCACTCTTGCTTACACATAGTGTGTTTGCAATTAAGTTTTTAATTTCATATCATTTATCCTATATTAGTTTGTACACTTATTCACCCCCTCTAGGTGTATTTTCAAGGCTGCGCTCTACTGAAGATGGTTGCCGGGGGTTGGAGTTCGGTGGTGCGCCAGAGGACGACGACAAGGCTGCTGGTAGGCGGAGGGTACTGCAGGCTTAGGGTGTGTGGGAGAGATGATAAAGGAGAGGAAGGAGGTGTTTGGGAGGTGGAGCTCGGCCATGGAAATGCGGTTGGTTGGGCTGGTGGGTATGGCTGGTGCTCGGGGGGAGGAAGCCGTGCTTGCAGGCGGTGGAGGAGATCACGGAGGAAGATATGCTAGAGGGGGAGAGCTGGTTGTTGCTCGCGCAGAGGGGAGTTGTGGTTGCGGTTGGAGCAGTTCGATGAAGGTGGATGTGGCTCGAGGTTTACAGATGAGGAAGGATTTGAAGTGCATTACTGTTGAGGAGAAGGCAGGTGGTGCTGGGTTGTGTGGAGGAGGACGGGCATGATGGCTAGGTGCGTGCGTAGGACGAGAGAGAGCTGCAGTTGATTGCGGAGCTCCAACGGATAGTCAGCTTGCTAGAGAAGATGAGAAGGAGGAGAGGTGAGCAGTTGACCTTGTGGAGAAAGAAAGGAGAGAAGATGGAAAGATGGTGAAGAGGAGGGGGTAGAGTAACGGCTGTAAGGTTAGAGAGAAAGAGATGAGTGAAGGGATTAGGGCTAGGGTTAGGATTAAGAGAAGATTATGATTATATAGTGGAGGTGATTAATGATTTTGGGTTTCAAGTAGCGGGCTAATGGGTTTGGGCTTGGTTATGGTGCTTTCTAATAAATGGAAGAAAATATGAAAGTAGGTTGGGCAAAGTTTGGGCTTGATAAAAAGAAAGAAAAATGAGAAGAATAAGGAAATGAAAGAGGTAAGAGGAAATGGGTTATGGGCTTGGATTTAGGAGTTGGAAAAAAAAATAAAAACATAATAATAATAGTAACAATAATAATTATAATAATAACCAGTAATAATAATACTTAACAATAATGACAATAATAATTAACAATAACAATAATACTAATAATAACACTACTACTAATAATAAATAATAATACTCATAATGAAATAGTAATAGTAGTAATAGTAATAATATACAAAGCCAAATTAACATTAAATTCGAAAAACAAATTTGTGTACTTAATAATAATAATAAAATATTACATAATGCAAAATAAATATTTTAAAAAATATTAATACAGTATTATTAATTAGGGATATTACACTTCCATCTACTCCATGCTTCTTGTGGCGTCATATTTCATAGGTTTCTGATTGGACCTCGTTTCAGAATGTAGACAACACAGTCTACAACTTCAGCCCAAAAAGTTTTGGGTATTTGCTTCTACTTCAGCATGCTTCTAGTCATGTTTAGAATTGTTCAATTCTTCCTCTCTGCAACTCTATTTTGTTGGGGCGAGTATGGTGTTGTTAGAGAGTGTCGAATCCCCTATTTACACAGAAAGTTTCAAATTCCTTTGATGTGAATTCTCCTCCTCTATTAGACCTGATGGATTTCATAAAATATTCACTTTCCTTTTCTATAGAGGCATTGAATTTTTTTAAATATTTTGAACACTTTTGATTTGTTTTTCAAAAAATAGACCCAAGTTCTTCTTAAAAAATCATCAGTAAATGTTAGGAAATACTTGTTTCCTCTAAGAGAACTTAGAGAGATTGGGCCATAAACGTATGTATGAATAAGTCGTAGAGATTTGGATGCTCTAAATGTTGATTCTTTTAGAAAGCTGCTTTGATGTTGTTTGCCAAGTAGGCATCCTTTGCATGGTTGCTCTTGGTGATCGATGAAAGGTAGTCCTTTCACCAACTGTTGCTTAGATAAAAACTTGAGATTTTCAAAATTTAGATCTCCATACCTCATGTGCCATAACCAAGATGGATCTTTGATATTTGGATTCAAACATATTGTATTGTCAACTTGAATATTTAGAAGGAACATATGATTCTTCATCATTTGAACTTTTGCAATTAGTCTCTTCTTTTGATTTCTGATATAAAGGCAACGATCTTTCATATGGATGATATATCCCTTCTCCAGTAGTTGTCCTAAGCTGAGGAGATTGTTCTTCATTTTTGGAGCATAGTAGATGTTAGAAATAAGTTGATGACTCCCATTCTTTTGCCAAATTAGAATCTTGACTTTTTTTTACTGAGATCTTTGAGGAATCACCAAAAGAAATTTGGCCATTCGCTGATTCATTAAGCTCCACGAACATGTTCTTCTTTCCACACATATGATTTCTGGCTCTTGTATCAAGGTATTACATGCTTTCACTTACTTCTTCTCTTTTGAAAGCCATCGAACAACATGTTCTTCTTCTGTGTAATTGCTCTATCCTTCAATATGGTTGGGGCACGATTCCAACAATTTGAAGCATATTGATCATACTTCTTACAATTATAATATTGAATTTGAAATTTTCCACACCTTCCTCTTCCAGAAAAGATTCTTTTTCCATGACCTCTTGCAAATTTTTGTTTTTGCTTTGTTTCTTTATATTTTTTGTGAATCTACTTCTTCCACCTTGTTCTCGTCCTTGAGATTTCCCATAACCTCAGAGGCATCCTCTGCTTCGACAGTTGGTTTGATTTCAATCATTTAAGCTTTTGTTTTTGGCTTCCTCTTGTTTTTGTTTTAATTTTTGCTTTGATTATAGAACTTGCTCCACCGGTTCTTGCCTTTGTTATCCTTTGTTCATGAATCTGCAGAGAACCCATAAGCTCGTCAATGGTCACGACCTCCAGATCCTTGGCTTTTTCAATAGCAATAACTATATAACCATACTTTGAATCAAGCGATCAAAGTATCTTCTCATTCACTCAAACATCTTCAATTGTTTTGCCATTTTGTTGCAATTGATTCACAACAGACTGAACTCTTGTGAAATAGTCTGAAATTGACTCTTTGTTCTTCATTTCCAGGCCTTCGAATTCCTTTTGAAGTGTTTGAAGTCAAACCTTCTTTACCCTCTCTGCTCCTTTATAGGAGTTTTGAAGTATCTCCCACGCTTGCTTAGATATCTTTGCATTTGCTATCTTCCCAAATGCGGATTCTTCCACACCTTGGTAGTAAAAAATAGGGTCTTCTTGTGCTTCTTCTATAAGTCCTTCAATGCATCCTTTTGGGCATTTATTCACCCATATGTTTCTTCTGGCTCAGTATGGCCATTCTCTACAGCATCCCATACATCTTAAGACCCCAATAATGCCTCATTTGAATGCTCCATTTTTTGAAATTTTCTTTGATGAGACATGGAATATGAAGGTGCCAAGCCATTCATCATCTTCTCATTGCTTTGATATCACTTTGATAGAAAAAATAATTTTGAGGGGTGGAGTAGAGGAAACAACAATGATAAACATTATTTAATCTTTTATGAAAGATACAATTCTCACTCAATTCTTCTTCTTCTTTCTTGCATACATTTTCACTAAAATAACTCCTTATATAGAGATCTAAATAACTCTTGAAACACAACTTTTGAACTCAAAAGACACATTTTTTTCTTAAAGGATACAACTCTTCATCTTTAAGAGACACAGCTCTTCTAAAAGATACAACTCTTCATTTCAAAAAGTACAACTCTTGGAAGACAAACAACTCTTCGTTTCTTATTAGATCAGGTTTAATTCTCAATAAGATGCACAGAAAAGAAAATTTCCATTATTAATTCAAAAAAGGGGGAAATCACAATTCACATGTTAATATTTTCTCAATGCCATTTGTATTGCTGGATCTTTTCCTTATTAATATAGCCAATCAACTATAGGCTTCTCTTGCCTTATCTATCACGTACGTATATCACTGTCAAAGATTCAACGAACATATTTGATAGCCTTTTATTCAACAACAAAAAAAAACACAATATTTCCCTCCTAATTAATCTCCCATATAATTGCATTTCGTATATATAATTATCATTATCACCCACCTCTTGCTTCATCTTCAAACTTCTCTTAGTTCCATCAATGCCGACAATATTTGTTTGCAATGCCGAAGGCCTCAAGTCCTGCCTAGATCTTCAACCTCAAAAACCCACGAGGATCCTTCATGGCTCTCTCATGAAGTGTGATAAAGCCAATGTGAAGCAAAAGCAATATGCTTCCGAGATCAAGAAGCACCATCTCGCCATGAACTTTGACATGTGTGCCGAAACGCTGGGCTGCGAGACCGGTGAGGCCTACGGTAGTCTTAGGAAGTCGAGCCTCGCTGCCTCTTCTTCGCCTCAGATTGATTGTTTTGGTCTGAAAGAAGAGATTGATCGAATTCGAAATGTGAGAAGGAGAGGGAGCACTACTAGTACCACTGCTACGGCATCAGAGTTTCCTCCCCCGTTGGCGACGCTCGGAGGAGAGAGTTGCCTCCATTTGGCGAGGAAAAGAGAGAATGGGAGGCTCTTGCTTGTGGCTTACAAGCCTTCTGTTATAGAAGCCGAAAGAAGTTGTGGGCATCTCATTCTTCGTTTGCTTCCTGGAACTCGTGTTCCGATAAAGAAATAGTTGATTAGTTGAAACAAGAAGTGCTGGTACAGTGGTAAATCTTTTTGTAGTCAGCAAAATACCTTAGATTCAAATTTTACAGACAACATGTTACGACTTTGTGAATCTCTTATTGGCTTATTTGGATCACTAGAGAGAAGAGGCAGCCAAAAGTGTTCTCCAAGGTTCCACTGATTTCTTGGAAAAAAGAAAAAGAAGAAGTGCTATTTTGTAGTTGTGCACGCGGTGTTTTCAAATTGTTTTCTTGCTTTTTCCCTTTGTGAAAATTTTTGGTTAATTAACGCAAATTGGTGAAGTTCTATTCTTTTTCTTTTGCTGGCAGGCTGGAATCCTATTCTAATTGGGGGATTTTTTTTTTTTTTTTTTTGGCAAACGCTAATTACTGTTTGATAATGTAGACAGACAGATACAAGGTATGTAAATTTGTAGAAAGAAGCATTAAGACCAACTGTTGTGATTATTGAGTTGCTGAAATCGGTTCAGAACGTCTACTCTCCTCCGATCGTTTTCTTCACGTTGATTTGTTTCAATACAAATAATGTTGGGGCTAGAGCATACCAAGAACACAAACTCTAGATGCAAAAATACACACAAAGAGAGAGAATAAGATTTGTGAGGTTCAGCAAGATGCTTACGTCCCTAGGGTAGAAGAGAGAGAGATCAATTGATGAATTACACAAGATTATAAGAGGATTACAATTGGTTCTCTCAAGAACACTCTCAGAAACTAACCTACTCTAGAAATTGGTTCACATCCTCTATTTATAAGGAGGAGAAGAAACTCCCAAATCCACAGCGGTTCGGGTCTAGAATCACCTTTGACCTGACTATCAGTCGACCGGCCGGTTGACCAACCTTGACCGACTCAAGTGTGCGGTCGATCGCTCGGTTGACCACGTAAAGTCCTACAATCTTGCAGGACTTGCTGGATTTGTCGGTCGACCATCTGGTCGATCGACCTGCTGGGTTTCTCTCCTCTCTATCAACTTCAGTCGATGCGGTCGACTGATCCAATTCTTGTGCATATCACTCAACCGCCCGGTCGATCGAAGTCCTATCATAGAGTTAAAAAACTCTATCTCCTGTTTTTACCCTCTCTCTCTACATTCTTCATCTCGGTGAAAATTTTTCAAATCTGAGCCGAATTGCAATGAACACTTGGCGAAATCGAAACACGACCGCTCGGCTTGAGCGCTCCGGGTGAAATCGACACACGATCTTGACGAAATTGACACACGATCTCAGCATAAGCAATTTAAATATCAGGCTTTAGATTCAAAGTGTTTCGGAATCTGTACTCATCCATTACAGATTCATGAAAACTTTGAAGGGGGTTTTGTTGACACTCTAAAAAGACAAGCTCTTGGGTAGCACTTCAACCGGTCTGAACGACATCTACACTGTAGGACCTCGCTTTGATACCAATTGTTGGACCCGAGATGAGCCAAATGCGGAACTTTCTCTGTTGGCACTTATGAATCTAAAACAACAAAGTCAACACAAATACTAACAAAGAAGGATTAAGTTAAACAAATAAATAACTTGCAATAAAAGGAAAAGTAAATCTCAGAAAGTTAGACAAACGCAAACACGACAGATTTATCCTGGTTCGGTCCTCGTGACCTACATCCAGTCCCCAAGCCACCCGCTCCCCTTTGCCAAATGTGTACACCTTCTCTTCCACCAAGAGAACACCTTCTCTTCCACCAAGAGAACAAACTTCACCTTGTACAACTGCCTGTACACCAAGAAGCCACCCGTGTACAATGATTGCTTTGAGTATTACAACACTTTCCTATAAGCCTTGGTACAATGTGTGAACGTGGACAAGGTCTAGTATAGGAGAAACTTCATAGAACTTCACAAAGGAGTTGAATTTTGGTGAAGAACAGAAGTTGGAATCAGTTTTCAGGTTTGGCAGAATTTTGATCTTAGAAAACTGAAGATTAGGATTGTTGTTTGGCCTTTCGATTAACTACCCTTTATATAGCTGCACTCTAGGGTAAGTTAGGGTAGTTACATGTGCCTTTTGAATGTTTGAAACGTTGGGAAACGTTGCACAAAAGACCAACAGTCAGAAACTGTCCAAGGCTTTTGACATGCTATTTTATATTTACAAAACACATCACATCAACTCTCTTTGGGCAGTCTTGATCATGTAGAACTCTTGATTCGTCGTTTGTTAGAGCTCCAAATGAAATGCTTCACAAAGTCTTCATCAAAACAAGTTCCAACATTCTCCCTCTTTTTGATGATGACGCTTTGTGTGCACAAGTGCTCCCCCTGCAGAAAATAGGTTATATTTTCCTCCCCCTGTAGAAATTGGGTTATAACAAATATAGAAATACTTTGTTCTCCCCCTGCAACAAATATATCATTAAATATATATATATATATATATATATATATATATATATATATATATATATATATATATATATATATATATATATATATGTTCTTATCAACTTTTATATGGTACCTGCAAGATAAACGTTAGATGGTACCAAACATAAATGAACATATTAACCTTTAGGAGTCCAAATCCATGTAGAATTTGGTTTCCACCTGTTAATATACACATAGTTGCATGAATCACATATATCATGAATGTATGATGCAATATATATATTTTTATCATGAATACTTAAATTCTTAGGAATCCATATAAACTTATTTTTCTTTGACTTTCTTTTTACAAAAGAATCATATGGATTACAACAATATGAAGATTTTTCTACAAATCCAATACCATAATTATTATGTGACAACTTCTGAAAAGATAATAAATCATTCAATTTTTCTTTTCCTTGATTGAACTTAGTCACATTTTGCAAAATATCTTCATATTTCTTTTTGAAAACTAACATGTCTTTAGCCAATATAGAAATCCTTTCATTCAAAGACTTAGTTTCCTTTTTAAGAAAAATGTTTTCTTTTATAAACTTCTCATTATCATTTTTTAAAGATGATATAACTTTTTCAAACTCATCTTTTTGAGAATTTATAGAAGAAAATTGTAAAGCATAACATGAATTTTCATTTAAAAGTTTTTCATTTTCTTTTGATAAAACTTTATTTTTCAGTTTTTCATTATTCAGATCATTAAACAATTCATGAAATGCATCAGAAAGTTCAGAAAATGATACCTCATCAACTTCTATGGCTATGTAACATAGGTTGACACGTTCAGTGTATTCTTCTTCGTCAGAAGATGAAGAATCACTGTTCTCCCATGAGGCTTCATAGTTTTTCTTCTTTCTGAACTTTTTGCTCATGTATTTGCCTTTATTCTTGAGCAATGGGCAATCCATCTTCATATGACCTGGTTTATTGCAATTAAAGCATTTGAATTTACCTTGCTTTAGAAATCTCCTGAATTTCTTTGAAAGCATTGCCATCTCCTCTTCATCGTCATTTGAATCGTCCGTGTCGGAGAATGCATGGAAAGCAAGTTCTTTCTTCTTTGAGTGGTGTTGTCGTTCCTCCTTCTTTCTGTTGGCCCAAAGGCCTTCCACCCTAGTTTTGATGATGATTAACTCATGTAGTTATGTTTACTAATAATCTTGTGTTGTTTAAGTTTCAGATCATTAACCAAGATATTAGTTGGTGATTAGCTTCAACAAGGAGTTTAGAAGTTTTTCATAGTGATTCCAGGGCCAAAGCATCAAGATCATACCATTGCCTAGCCCATGGATGGAGTTTTGGAGCAAGTCAACTTGAAGATGAAGATCATCAAGAAGACTTAGGTATCCATAGTTTAGATAGTGTGTTTAGATCCAATTTGTAAAGCTCAGTATAGTTGATATGCTCAAGTGCACAACACACAAAAGATTTATGTTTTGGATTTGGTTTTCATGAATAGTAGATTAAAACAAGTTTACTTTATTTCTATGTATATTAGATATGTTCTAAATATACATACATGCTTTAAACTTGCTAGACAAACTTATTTTGACTATCCTATTCATGTATTGAAAAATCAAGTTTGATAAAAATACAAGTTTTGTTTTTGATAAAATTTGCAAGACTCAAAAATGAATTGATATGATTGATATATGTCTTGAAATTTTTATCACAAGTTTGTGTTTCAATACAAAATGTTAAAACAAGTTTTGTGGAGTTTTAGAAAAGATATAAGTATTTTCAAAATATGTTTTTATCCAATTTTCTGTTCCAGGCTTCAACCAAGTTGACTAGTAACCTGACTAGTCGACTAGGGCTGAGGTCGGTCGACAGGGCCGGTCTACCGACGTGCACAAATCTGTGCACGTTTGGAGCCATTGGGACGGTCGACTGGGACGGTCGACCGGTCTGAGAGCAGAGCTCTCTGTTTGTTTGGATCGACCGGGCCGGTCGACCGTGGATGCCCAACGGTCACAATTCTGATCGTTGGCGGTCGACCGGGCCGGTCGACCGCTGCCTGTCAGAGCTGCCAGCTCAGCTCTAACGGCTAGTTTTGTATTGGGGCTATATATACCCCATCTCTTCATAGTTTTTGTAGAAGTTTTCAAGTGCAAAAATTCCAGACCTTCTTAAGTGTTTTTAAAGAGTTTTCAAAAGTATTTGGGGCTTTAATCTTTCAATATTTATTGTTTTAGGTTTTTGGAAAAATCAAAGAAAAGAGGATTTTGGGAGATTTGTCTTGGTTTTCATTCTATATCTTTTGCAAGAATTTTCCTAAGTGTTTTTCTTTGTTGCTTGTTTTCCAAACACCTAGTTTTCCACACTTGAGCTATCTTCTATCTTAATCTATTAGGATCATTTGTTTTGTGAAAAAAGAAAAAGGAAAGAGGTTTGTGGTTGAAAGAGACCACCTATTGTAAACCCTTGATTTCTTGGTTGCTCCCTCTTTGGTAGAGGTTGAGGTTGTGATTTGGGTTGTTGGTTTGCGCCCTCTATTGTGAGGTGGAGATTGGTGTTTACTCCCTCTTGGTGAGGTAGAGTTGGTTGTTAGTTTGTATCCCTCAAGTGTGAGGTGGATTGGTTGTTGTATTGGCTACGGGCCTACCCCTCGGTTGTGAGGCGGTTGTTTGAGAGAGGAGTTCGGTACTCCATTGTTGTAAAAATCCTTCTCGGTGAAGGTTCCCTCGGTGGGAGTCCTCGGTGGACGGTATAGTGGATTGGAAATCCTACACGGTGGTGTAGGCGGGGATGTAGAGCAAGGGTGCTCGAACCTCGAAACATATCATTGTGTTTGCGTTTGATCCACTTGTCTCTAAACTCTCTCTCTTTATATTGTGCAAAGCATCATTCATATCATCATATCATATTTGCTTGTGTTGAGCATAATTCATATTGTCATATCATATCTATTTGCTTGTGTTGTGCCTTGCATAATTCATATTGCTATATCTTGTATATGCTTGGTTGTTTGTGTGTGCCTCACTTGTACCTAATCAACAAGAGCTTCACATAGCACCTCAACTCATTCAAGGGGAATCAAGAGGAGTTAGTCCAGAGCCCTTCACGGGGAATTCGGCTACACTTGTTGATTGTACTAAGTGTGTTGCAAAATTTGCATTAGCTTCCGCATTTAGCGCACTTAGTTTTGCATTTAGTTTTAGATTAGCACAAACACCTATTCACCCCCCTCTAGGTGTTCTTTCACTTTCTTTCTTCTAACTGCACTTCATATGCCATTAGATTACCGATTAGGTTTTCTAACGACAAAGTTGAGAGATTATTGGCTTCTTCAATAGCGGTTGTCTTCTTCTCCCATTCTGGTGTGAGTGCAAGAAGGATCTTACGGACTCTTTCAACTTGGGTGTAGTCCTTTCCAAGGGATGCTAAGGAATTGGTGATGTCGGTGAATCTTGTAACCATTTCGGATATGGTTTCATTCTCCTCCATTTTGAATAATTCAAACCTGTGGACAAGAAAACAGATATTTTAGACTCTTTAACTTTACTTGTGCCTTCGTGTGTTACCTGAAGAGTATGCCATATTTGATGTGCAGAAGTGGCTGTTGACACACGGTTGAACTCTTCTTTGGTTAAGGCACAGAATAGAGCATTCATCGCTTTGGCGTCAAGGTTCGCATTCTTCTTTTGGTCATCACTCCAAGCACTGTAGTTGGTTGTTGGTTTGGTGTACGATGCTTCAACGATGTTCCAAAGTTCCAAGTTGAGCGATTGCAAGTAGATCTTCATTCTACACTTCCAATAGTTGTAGTTGGATCCGTCAAATAGCAGTGGACGTTGTGTAGAATGTCCTTTGAATTGGGATGATGAAAACTCCGTTGCCATCCTTGTTGTTGACTAGGTACCAAATGTAAGACCTGCTCTGATACCAATTGTAGGACCTCGCTTTGATACCAATTGTTGGACCCGAGATGAGCCAAATGTGGAACTTTCTCTATTGGCACTTATGGATCTAAAACAACAAAGTCAACACAAATACTAACAAAGAAGGATTAAGTTAAACAAATAAATAACTTGCAATAAAAGGAAAAGTAAATCTCAAAAAGTTAGACAAAAGCAAACACGAGAGATTTATCCTGGTTCGGTCCTCGTGACCTACATCCAGTCCCCAAGCCACCCGCTTGAGATTTTCCTTTATCGTTGATTTTGTACACCTAAAATCACAACCATGCACACCACTTGACAAATCCCCTTTGCCAAATGTGTACACCTTCTCTTCCACCAAGAGAACACCTTCTCTTCCACCAAGAGAACAAACTTCACCTTGTACAACTGCCTCTACACCAAGAAGCCACCCGTGTACAATGATTGCTTTGAGTGTTACAACACTTTCCTATAAGCCTTGGTACAATGTGTGAACGTGAACAAGGTCTAGTATAGGAGAAACTTCATAGAACTTCACAAAGGAATTGAATTTTGGTGAAGAACAGAAGTTGGAATCAGTTTTCAGGTTTGGCAGAATTTTGATCTTAGAAAACTGAAGATTAGGATTGTTGTTTGGCCTTTGGATTAACTACCCTTTATATAGCTGCACTCTAGGGTAAGTTAGGGTAGTTACATGTGCCTTTTGAATGTTTGAAACGTTGGGAAACGTTGCACAAAAGACCAACAGTCAGAAACTGTCCAACAGTCAGAAACTGCCAATAGTCAGAAATTGACACACGATCTTGACGAAATCGACACACGATCTCAGCATAAGCAATTTAAATATCAGGCTTTAGATTCAAAGTGTTTCAGAATCTGTACTAATCCATTACAGATTCATAAAAACTTTGAAGGGAGTTTCGTTGACACTCCAAGCTCCTGGGTAGCACTTCAACCGGTCTGAACGACGTCTACACTCGACGACATTTACAAAAGTCAGAGTCATGGACGAGCTAATGACCAGGTTTATGGGCCTGTTTGTTTCGTTGCAAAACGTCGCAAGTCGTAAGTCGTAAAATGAGAATGGAAAAAGTGAACTGTAGCAGAGAAAATATATTGTGTTTTACGGTGTTTGGTTGATAAAGTGAAGTGTAAATGGAAAAGTATATTGTGTTTTACGGTGTTTGGTTGTTAAAGTGAAAGTGTAAATGGTAAAGTATATTGTGTTTTACGGTGTTTGGTTGGTAATGTAAAATTGTAAGTGGAAAAGTTGACCACAAAATTAACTGTAGCAGTGATTTAAAAATTATAAATACTATTAAATTAAATCTACTGTTGCAAATTAAATTGTATTAATAAACTTGAGATTAAAAATTAATAATCTTAATATTTTATTTATAACAATAATATTAATAAAATATTAGTATAAATAGTAAAATATTACTAAAATATTAACTAAATAAATAATATAAAATTTTAAGAAAATCTAAAGAATATTAATAAAATTTTAAGAATACTAATAAAATATAAATATTAAAAAATCTTACAAAAATAATAAAATATAGTTATAATATTATAATATTAACAATACTTGAAAATTATTATAATATAAATTTTATTATAATATTAAAAAATCTTACAAAAATAATAAAATATAGTTATAATATTATAATATTAAAATACTTAAAAATTATTATAATATAAATTTTATTATAATATTATTGTAATATTATAGAAATTTAAAATTAACAAAGTAAAATATAATTATAATTTAATAATAAATTATCATTATAGTATTATTATATTGAATTATTATTACAATATTAACATAATAAAATATTAATATAATAATAAAATTTATTATGATATTAATAAAGTAATTTTTTATATTAAAAAATAAATAATTAGATATATAATAATTTTATATTAAAGTATAATATTGTTATATTAATAAAACATTAACTCTAAATAAAATAATAAAAAATGGAATAAGTATTAATAAAATAATAAAGTATTAAATAAAATAGTAAATAAAAATAGTAAATTAAATAGTAAAATATTAAATATTAAAACAATATTAAAAACAATAAAAAAATTAAAGATTAAAAATATAAAATAATTAAATAATTAAATAAGAAATTGAACACTATTTAAAATATTAAATATTTAATTATATTAAATTATATATTGATTATCAAGTAACTATTTTGAACTGTAAGTGTACTACAAGTGAGAGTTACATGACCACAAAATTAACTGTAGCAACTGCAAGTGGAAAATTATGAGTGTAAAAGTGATATTTACATGACCACAAATTTAACTGTAGCAACTGCAAATGGGAAAAGAAGAGTTGCATTTTGCAACTTGTTTTTCAGCGAAACAAACAACGAAAAATGGAAAAGAAGTTTTACGACTTGCGTTTTGCGGCGTTTTGCGGCGAAACAAACACGCCCTATGCCCACTTCAGAGGTCAAAACAGGCCTATGAAGGTAGGTCTGATCAAACACTTAGCTTCGCGTGAGCCCAAAGAGAGTTTGCTTCGCTTATAGTCTTGTTAAAAGGCCGAAGCCACTAGCTTCGCACGAAACTTCAATCAGCCCCGCTGAGAGCTAAAATTAGCTTCGCTGGAAGCTTTCCACCAACTTCGTCGGAAGTGTAGTCTAGCTCTGCTCTGAGCTAACTTTCTAGTTTCGCCCTAAAGTTCCACCTAGCTAACTTCTAGCTTCGCTTGAAGCCTTGAATATAGCTTTGCGCCTGAAGCTTTGAAATTTGCATGTAACTCTTACTTAGCTCCGCTGCGAGCTTGCCCAAGTCATCAATTGATCGTTTCAGAATCCCACGAGGGATTAATGGGTAAACCCCACTGATTTAGTAGGGTTAATGCCATTTTAAGTGGGTGGTTACACTCGCCCACTTCGTCCTACATTAAGTGGCACTTCGTTCCACATTAAGTGGAGATAATTAAGCCGCGAATGGTTATCAGTAGTTTGCGCGGACCTCTTAGCTTCACCTGAAGCTCGCATTTAGCCTCGCGACAAGGCTATTTTGAGCCTCGCACGAAGCTAACAGACTGATTCAGTCTTGCTGAATTTAAGGGGGCAGTTACACCCCTATTTTTTGCCATAAATAGCCCCTTGCAAGAGAGAAGAAGAGCTGAAAAATTTGAAGAGATCGAAGAGACCCATAGAAAAAGTGTCTTCTTACTTTTAAGCTTCCAAAACCCCAGAGACTCAACTCTCTTTGATCCAGGGTCCCAACACGTCTTCTACCTTCAGAGAATTTCTAGAACCAAGCGAGAAGAAAATTTTCTCGAGAAGGCTTAAACACTCAACCGATTGCATCGTCAATGGGATAAAGTGATCGCGTGCTAATTAGATTCCCACCGGCATACTTTCCCAGAATCTCAGAGGAGATCTATTTGTAATTTTCTTTTTCTTTCTTTAAAGAATTACTTGTAATTTCACTCCTAAATTCTTTTTTGTAATTTCTCCAATCAATTTCAATGAAAAATAAGATGGCGACTCCGCTGGGGACTAGGGTCTTCTTCCGCAATAAAGAGATGATGTCGCAGTGCAATGATCAGAGTACTGACCCATCACTGTTGATAATTTAGTCATCCACTTTGACCAAAAGAAGTTTGAGGAACTCCTCTCTGGGGATGGTCCAGCGCTCCATGCATGGAAGCACAGGAGGGTCTTCATAGCCAAAACTCCACTGGTTACAGATCAAAAAGCATTCAAACCTATGTCAGTCATGTGCACGAGGAAGCAAACCTCGCTCCAATTTCCCTCAATTTCAACTGAGGATAAGTTGACTTTATGTCAACCTGATGGCCTATATAAAGCCAAACAGGTTCTGGATGAACCCAAGACAGCTCAGGGCAAGCAGGTCTGGAAGGTGAAGCAAAGAACCTCTCCGCGTGAAGTTTCTGGTGAATATGAAACTCAACCTCATCTCTTACATGAAGACAAGGGCAAAGCACCCTTAAGTGTTGGTAGCATTGCTCATGCGGCTTCAACACGGGGCGCTCAAAGTCCCCTTAGCCGCGAGGCTGAATTGGAACCACATGGGTGCAAACCCTTACTGGCTTCACCCAACCAGAAAGCACTTGTTTCCAGCGCTAAGTTCGCTCCTTTGAGCGGAGTAAAGGGGGTATCCCCAAGTGCTGATAGCGTTGCTTATGCAGCTTTAACACCTAAGGGTACTAACAAAGTCCCTAGCCGTGAGGCGAAATTAAAGCAGTATGCGGTGCTAATTATCTTTGCCACAACGCAGAAATTTGTTAGCCCAAAGGCCCATCACTCTAGTTTTGATGATGATCAACTCATGTAGTTATGTTTACTAATGATCTTGTGTTTAATTAGTGACAGATTTGTTATCAAGATCTTAGTAGGTGTGGAGCTTCAACAAAGGATTTAAAGTCAAGTTTTGGAGCTTACACCGGTTTGATTCACGAGCCTATGCATCAAGACCACATCAAGTACTCAAGAGGAGTTGAGCTCGTTGGATTAAATTTGGACCAAGTCAAGATGATGAGAAGACTTCAAGGAAAGACTTCAAGATCAAGACTTGTGTCTAGGTATAAGATTTTGTTTTAGATAAAATGTAAAGGATAGAGTAGTTGGTGGATTGCTCAAGTATACACTTACACACACACACACACACACTCTTGATAGATATATTTTCATAAAAGATTTTTAGTTTTAGAAAAGAATTTTTACTTTGGAAAAATACTTTGATTTTTGGAATTTCTTATATACATATCTTTTAACCAAAATCATGTTTAGAGCTTAATGTCAAAAACTTAGATATTTCATCTTATTTGTGTAGTGGATCATATCCATACACACTATGCTTTAATGAGTTCAAAATATCTAGTTTTTATTTAAAGGAGTTTTTGGAAAAACAAGATTTTGGAAAATACAAGTTTTCAATTGAGCCAATATTTCCATATTACAAAAATAGTCCAAATCATTTATAACATGCCTTGATTTTGTGCAAGCATGTTTGTTTATCAAAGAATATTGGTAAAACTATTTTGTAGATTTTTAAGTATTTTATGGGATTTTATTTCAATCAAAAAGACCAAGTTTTAAATCCCTTATCGGATTTCTGTTTCAGGCTTCAGCCAAGTCGACTAGTCGACCTACCAAGTCGACTAGGGCTGAAGTCGGTCGACCGGCTCGGTCGACCGACGTGCACGACGTGCACGCTTTGACCTGGCAGATGGCCGGTCTGCCGACCCAGTCGACCGGAACTGAGAGCAGCGCTCTCTGTTCTTTTGGGTCGACCGGGCGGTCGACCGGAGGCTCCAACGGTCTGATTTTTGACCGTTGGCGGTCGACCGGGCGATTGACCGACAGGTCTGACAGACCCTAACGGCTAGTTTTTGACAGCCTATAAATTTGGGGGTTTGGTCATTGTTTTCACCAAGATTTGGAGAGTATTTTTGAGTCAGTTTTTCCAATCCTTTTCAGAAGTTTTTCTCCACAAATTTGAGAGCAAATATTTCCTATCAAAATGGAGAGTTTATAAAGAGTGTGTTTAAAAGAGATTTTTGAGTTTTCCTCCACCATCTCTTTCCTTGTTTTTCTCACAAACACTTGAGCAACCCATTGAGCTATTCATCCTATAGGAGTGTTTTTGTGAGAGGATTTTAGGTGATCAAGAGTTGTGATCACCAAAGTTCTACTTTGTTCTTTGAGAAGGCGGACGTGTGTGTTCGCATTATTTCGGGTCTTAGTGTGGACTCGGTGTTTCGGGTTCGGGTGCGAACTCTTTGTTTGAGGTGCGGCCTCGACGAGCCGGTGGGCTTGCGGTGTGTACGGACTAGGGAGTCTGAGAGCTTGTAGGTGTTGCGGCACCGGGTGATCCATTGGGATCGATTATAGTGGAAATCCTTCGTGTGTCGAAGGCGGGGATGTAGAGCAAGGGTGCTCGAACCTCGAAACAAATCCCTTGTGTTTGCGATTGCTCACTCTCTCTCTCTTTGTCTCTTGTTTATATCTTGCATGCTATTACTTGTCTTATCTTTACATGCTTGATATATTGTGTGCTCATTGATACACTTGCTTGGGTTTGTTTGCTAACACTTGTATTCAACCAAGAGAGCCAACGCGGCACCTCAACCCATTCAAGGGGAATCTAGAGGAGTTTGTCCAGAGCCCTTCACGGGGAATTTGGCAACACTCTTGTGTTATACGTGGTGTTTAGTTTAAATAGTTTGTTAAGGTCATAATTGCTTTTAGCTTCCGTATTATTTGGCATTAAGTGACCAGTAGATTAGCCATCACCTATTCACCCCCCTCTAGGTGAACCTTCAAGATTAAAGCACCACTTCGCGCTAAAAGCGAAGCTACCACAGCTTCGCTCTCAGCACTTTCTAGCGCCATGCTCGCACTTGGAGGCAGAGCTAAATGTTTAGCTTCGTCAGGCGAAACTGATGCTATAAGTGAAGCTGTTGTAACTTCACCTGTAATAAAAAAAGACGCTTCACTAGAGCTCACTAGAGCTCTCCAACTTGAACAACCTAGTACACGATCTCTTCGAGTCTCTGCGCTAGACCGCTTAAGCTTAGATAATCCTGACTTGCGAGAGTTCTTAATTTACAAATGAAAGTTCCATTGTGAAGAATTAAACCATACTTCTCCCTCTACTGTGAGCAAGCAGGGTGCCAGTTGGTGACGGTTTATTTAGTCCATTGCCAACTAGGGCCAGTCCCCGCCACTCTTCCAGCCCGACAGTCAGTTTTTAATCGACTATCGACTCAAGCCCCTGTGAAACCTGAAAAAAAGAGCAAAACACAAAATGTGCATGATTTCCCTTCAGCATCCGTCAACATAATAGGGAGGGGGCGCGAACTGCTCAAGGCCAGACGAGGGAGACCTAATACTAACTCTCATTCGTTCAGTTCTCCAGATTCAGACGTAGCCCAGGTTTGGGCTAAGTCTTAGTAGGACTAGAAGATGCATTACGATGCACAAGATCCAGGGTAGCAATACCCTATAATTATGAACAAGTGTCCTCTTCAACTGAGGTGATGTCACTAGAACCACTGAAAAGTCTCTTTCAGTGGTTCGATGATGAGGGAGAAGCTAGTACATATATTTCTTCAGCAATGGTCAGCTCTGTGCAAACAGGCAGAGTGTCGGCTAACATGGTTGATAACAACAATGATGACCTTCGCTAATGGATAGAGGCTCAAGAACAAATTTTCAGGGCACAACAAGAAACTTTGGATAACATTCAACAGATGCTAGCTCAGCTCCTAACCAATTGGAATAACAATGATATCGGGAGCAATCATAATGAGGAGGAACATAATGATGGTGAACGGCCTAAGACTGAGAATTCAAAGAAAAGTTCTTCAATTGATGCCGAGGTTATTAAAGACATCCAAGCTCAGATTGTATTCCTAACTCAGAGGTATGAGCTAAATAAGGTAGGTATGACTCGCCCTTTTCCACTAGAATGGGATTCAGTGCCATACCCGCTAAAATTCAAGCCACCTACATTACATATGTATGATGATAAGAGCTTACCAAATCAGCATATCCATTTCTTTCGGTCTCATACTGGTAATGTAATAGATAATGATGCCATCATGGCCAGATGTTTATCTTTACTCTCAAAAGAGTAGCCTTCAACTTGGTCAGAAGCCTTTCACCTGGTTCCATCAATTCTTGAATCGATTTGGAGACCTTGTTCCTCTCTCGCTTCTATGAGAATGACACGGAGGTAACCATGGATAAACTTCTTTACACCATGCGAAAGAAAGGAGAGTCGGTCCATGATTACATTGAAAGAATCAGGAACCTATCTATAATGTGTCCAGCAGGGATGCCATTCCTATGTTATTGCAGACATGTAGGCATAACTTCCTGGACCAAGTAGAAATCGCATGGGAGCTGTTAAGGCCCACACTTGGAAAGAGTTCGTTAAGCAAGTTGAAATAGCTGAGAAGTCGGCTAAAAAGTTTGAGCCATCCATGCTTAAAGGAAAATGGGGTGTAAACAATAAAAGACGCAATGAAATGGCACAGTCTTCCTGAGCAAAAAGGAAAGATACCATGTCTATGGAGTTGTCGGGAGAAACTCCAAAAACCAAAAAGGGTGGCGTCAGTAATCAGGAGTTCAAGTTTCCTCCGAAACAGTACTCCTTCAAAGATAAGCAATTGGTTACAATATTCCATTTGCCACAAAAGGGTAATAAGTTGAAGCTGCCAGAGGTTCGATGCCCTAATGAAGTGAGATGCACAAACGATCCCAACTATTGCCTCTTCTATAGGATGGTTCACCATCCTACCAACAAATGCTTTATTCTCAAGGATAAAATTCAGGCTTTGATCGACACCAGAGTTCTAACTTTTAAATCAGAAAAAAGAAAGTCCTGCAAATATGGTGACTCTTGAGTTAGGCACTCTTCCGAAGGTTACTGTCCCTGACGGACATGCTCTAGTTTTGAAGGCACGACTGGAGCTAAGTAATCCTTCAGCAAAGCAGCAGGAGGCTAAAGGTTTCCTTCCACTAACCTTGAAGACTGAGAAAATCATGTGGGTGTACCCAGATCTTGCCAAAGATAAATAATGGGACTCAAAGAAACCCAAGCCAAAGGGAAAAATCCTGCAATGTCGTCTCTGTCTTGCTTGATGATGAGACGTAACAGTAGCTTCTCTCAGTGATTCTGAAGATGAAAAGTATGCTTTGGCAGCACAAGACGCTGCACCCCAACTAACAGGTACTCAGTCTGGGAAATCATTCCTGAGGCAGTACGAGAAGATCACTGACGAGACATAATAGCCAACGACGTCAACGGAACTACCTGTTCTGGCTTCTGTTCCAATGCCAGCAAAAGAAAAGCAGAAAGAAGTCGACTGAGTGTTAAAGAAGACTTCGAGTCTGGGACTTGACGCCCCTTTCTGCTTTGATATGTTGACACAACTAGCCAATACTCCATCTCAGATCACTATACACGAGTTGCTTCACCTCTCAAAAGTGACAAGAGAGGAGGGACACACAGGATAATTCAGAATCATTTTGATACAAATGCCAGAGGCCTCTGAAGATGACAGTAACTCTTGTGCCCTGAATGTCATCATGTACAGCTGAAAATACCTGCCATCACCTTCACTGCTGAGGACATGTTCCTCAAAGACAATACACGATCGACCCTTATATTATACTGGATATATCGGCTCGACGTGCATTGAGAGGGTATAGGTTGACCCAGGGTCTGCACTCAGCATCATCCCTAAAAGGCTCATCTACTTTCTTGGGATACCGCTTAACAGGTTATCGATAATGACTACTATGATATATGACTTCAATGCAGGAAGCAATTACCCATTAGGAAAGATTCCACTTCTTTGTCAAATTGGGGTCCTAAAATCGGAAGTGACATGTTACGTCATCGACGCTGACACGTCTGCAATTTATTACTTGGGCGGCCTTGGATTCACGCTAATTGGATTGTTCCCTCCACTCTGCACATGTGCTTCAAATACGTGAAGATAATGCAACAGTACGAATGGTGTTTACCCAAAAATAACCGTTCAAGGGAGTTAAAAACTACTTTACTGATGCTTTCATCTATCAGAAAGCTAACGAAGTATTAAAAGAACTGTTGCTGGAAGACAATGATAGTGGTAATGAAGCGAATTCGGAGTCAGAGGAAGACACACTAGCTACTCTTGCTTTCAAACCGATTATAGCATATTTTAATGATCCTAAATGTAATAATCCCATCGAGGATGATGGTGAAGGGTGATCAATGAGATTGTTACTTTTGATTATCCTGTGAGTGTTGACGATGCATCCTTGCACATGCCCTTGCCTATGATAAGCGTGGCAAGTATGCGTGTAGAGAGTGGAGAAGGTTCAGTCTTTGTGATCCCTCCTTCCAAAAGGAGTCAATCGCCTATAGTATTCGGTAGGGTCCAACCCCAAATGTTTGCAGTTACAGACTCAGGTTTGGACTCAGAGCCCTCATAATTTTTTTCATTATGCATGATCAGCCCACCATATGATAAGAAAAATGGGGTACAATTTACATCGTGAGAATGACTTGAACTTCAGAAAGGGATGACGTGGTCTTCCACGGACTTTCGTGTTGAAAGGGAAGCCAACAAATTATTATGATAAAACACGCAAGGAGTTGGGATATGTTACATCTCCCGCTCCGTTTCAGTCCGAAGAAGACTAATCTCTCCTGTCACATTCCTCCACTTCATCTGACTAGGAATCAGATATCAATATACGACTGTTCTTCGAAAACCTCTTCGTCAATATGACTTCAATCAACCAATTGGAGCATGAAGAGGCCATTGAAATGTTTGACGCTGAGCCATGGGCTCAACAACTCGATCTCCAGTGAGAAAAGTGATTTGAACAACGTCAACCGCCCACTAAGGTAGGGTAATTCAGGTCGATGTGGGCAGTCGAGATCACCCTAAACAGATTTCTATAAGTGAAAATCACTTACAGAAAGAGAAGAATTGATAGCTCTTATATGAGAATATATCGATGTTTTTGCATGAAATTATGAAGATGTGCCTAGTCTCGATCTACAAATGGCCATGCATCATTTAAACATTAAGCCTAATGTCAAGCCGGTGAAACAACAGCAACGCCAATTTCGGCCTAACATCTTGGAAGCTTTTGAAGCTGAAGTTCATAAACTCATTGAATGTGATTTCATACGGGAAGAGCAACATCTGGATTGGGTTGCTAACATTGTCCCCGTTCTTAAAAAGAATGAAAAAATCTGGACCGCGATCTTAATGCAGCTTGCCCTAAAGACGAGTTCCCACTATGCATCACCAATGTCATAATTGACAACACCTGTGGCTTTGAGAGAATGTCTTTATGGATGGCTTCTCAGGGTACAACTAGATCAAGATGTACCTAGAAGACGAAAGGCATACTTCATTCCGAATACCGTTGGGGGTATACTGTTATACTGTTATGCCCTTCGGATTAAAGAATACTGGAGTAACCTACCAACGTGCAATGAGTACAATCTTCTATAACCACCTCCGAAAAATGGTAGAATGTCATGTCGACGCCATTGCTATCAAACGTCGCGATAAAAATGACCATCTTCGTGACTTAAAAACAATGTTCATATATAATGCGAGCCTATTAGCTAAAATGAACCCAATAAAGTTCTTGGGCGTTTCAAGAGGCAAGTTCCTAGAATTCATTGTCACATCAAAAGAAATTCATCTTGACCTAGACAAGATTAAAACTATTCAGAGCATGCAACCACCTAAGAACCTTAAGGAACTCAGGGGTCAACAAGGTAGGTTGGCCTATATCTAAAAATTCATTGCAAATCTCTCAGGCCATTGTCAACTATTCATCCGACTTATAAAAAAGGTGTTATTTTTTTGTATGGGATAAAGCTAGCCAGGAGGTTTTTGAGGAAATTAAAGAATACCTCACTAAATCTCCAGTCCTGGTGCTCCCACATCAGGAAAACTATTTTTGCTCTATGTAAAAGCTATGGACTGCTCGTTGGGTGCTCTTCTTACCCAAAAGAATGACGAAGACCATGAACACGCCATTTTCTATCTGAGCAGGATCCTGATAGGAGTTGAGTCCTGGTATAATAACTCTATTGAGAAGGAATATTTAGCTCTTGTCTTCGCCATTCAAAAGATGGGACATTAGTTGGTTAGACAGACCATACATGTCATTTTCAGAGTTATTCCCTTGCGTATCCTCATGATAAAACCCGGATCACTGAATTCGAGGTTAGCTAAGTGGGCCATCCTCCTGTCTCTGTACGACATGCTCTTTGTCCCCCAAAAGGCGATCAAGGGTCAAGCCCTTGAAGACTTTCTGACAGCTCATCTAGTTTCAGAGAGCTCAAAGTTTCACAAAGATATTCCAGATGAGGTTTCGAATCCAATATGATCTCAAAAGATGAAGTATGACAGATGTTCTTTGATAGAGCATCAAGAATAGGCCCCAAAGGCAAGATAATCGCTAGAGTGGGGGTGGTATTTAGCTCGCCACAAAATCATATCTTTCCTTGGGCATTTTTATTGACAACACCTTGTTCTAACAATGTAGCCGAATATAATGCCCTACTTATCGGCCTTCAGCTCGCTCATGAATGGGGGTACATACCTCGAGGCTTATGGTGATTCAAAGCTGATTGTCAATCAGGTCAAAGAAGAATATGAGGTTTGGCATGAAGACTTTGTACCTTATCACCATGCAGTCATCAAAATGATTAATTCATTTGATGGCTTTTACATTGGTTATGTGTCTCGCTTCTAAAATACTAAGGTAGACACTAAAATACTATGGCAGATGCTTTGGCTGCACTAGTGGCTATATTGGCCTTACCTATTGATGCAATTTATCATCTTACAGTAGCCACTTGACGCCTTGTCTACCTTAAGCATGTGTTGGAAACTAATGAGGTTCATGCAACCTCATTAGGCTTCATCCTTAGAGATTGGTTGTTTCTCTTCATTGACTATGCTTTGCATGACATATTACCGGATGACCCTAAGGAAGCAGTTTCTATCCGACGAAGGTCTCTCCGCTTCTACTATGATTCGATAGTAAAGACACTTTACCGTCGCTCATATGACGATATTTGCTCTGTTGCCTCTCTAACTCTGAACCACAAGAAGTGCTTAAAGAGGTACACGATGGTATATGCGGAGCTCATCAACCAGGTCTGAAGCTCAAGGATCGATTGCACAGACTCGATTATTATTGTCCAACTATGATAGCCGATGCAATCAAATATGCACAAAAATGTAAAGCCTGTCAAATCCACGCGGACTTCATACATCAACCTCCATAGCTACTTCACCCAACTGTTGCTTCATGGCCATTCGAGGCGTGGGGAATCGATATCGTAGGACTTATAGCCCCTCATCAACAAAAGGTCATTGGTTCATCTTATAATAACCGACTATTTCTCAAAGTAGGCAGAAGCTATACCACTTATTAAAGTCAAAACTTTCAACGTGGTTAACTTGATTAAACACCATGTCATCCATCGATTTGGGGTCCCCAGGAGGATTATTCATGATAACGGTCCCCAATTTACAAGCCAAGTATTCTATTGGTTTCATAACAGGTACCAAATTTAGAATGTAACTTCAATAAATTATAACCCCACTGATAATGGTTTAGTGGAAGCATTCAACAAGACAATTATTAAGTTACTCAAGAAATTCATTTCATCAAGCAAACAAGATTGGAATGAGAAGCTCAGTGAATGTTTTTGGGCTTACCGAACTACTATCCGAACCCCAACAGGTAACACCCCTTTTTCCCTGGTATATGAGTGTGAAGCAATCATACCTCTAGAGATTCAGATGTCATTGCTAAGCGTCACCTTAGCAACCAAGATAACTAAAGAAGACAACGGTCCGCTACGCCTTCAAGAACTTGAAGCCTTAGATGATAGATGACTACAAGCCCAACAATGTATTGAGTTGTACCAAGCTCGGATCTCGAAAGCCTTCAATAATAAGGTTAAGAAGAGGGTATTTCAGAAAAGAGACTTGATTTTAGCTGTCAAACAACTCATGGTCATGATACACAAAACTAAAGGCAAATTTCTGAAAATACACCTAGAGGGGGGTGAATAGGTGTATTAGCTAATCTAATGCAAATGATATGGAATTAAAAACTAACTGCAACACATTATGTGTAACCAAAGTGTGTAGCCGAATTCTTGGTGAAGGACTCTGGATTAACTCCTCTTGATTCCTTTAAATAAGAGTTGAGGTGCTATATGAAGCTCTCTTGGTTCAACACAAGTATGGGTACACACAACAATATCTAGCATGTATGATATGAACAATATAAAGTAATGCAAGATATAAGATAGAGTTAAGAGATAATGGATCAAATGCAAACACCAAGATATGTTTCGAAGTTCGAGCCACTCCTCTATGTCCCCGTCTTCACACAGAAGATTTTCACTACGTCCACACAGGGCCTCCCACAAAGGGAACCTCCATTGAGAAATTTGCAATTACAAATTTAGGAGTACACAACTCCTCTCTCCAACACAGCCACCTCTTAACAAGAGGCAAGACACAAGGCCAAAACAATAATCACCTTTATGCAAGAGGGACAAGGCACAAAGCTAAACAACCACAATCACCTCTACACAAGAGGGATAACTACAAACCAAAAGCAAAACCCCAATCACCTCTATACAAGAGGGATAAGTACAAAGCCAAAGCAAACTACTACTCTCAAACACCACCACCTCTACACAAGAGGTAAAGCACAAAGCTAAATCTAAAGAGGGATTACAATCTTGGTGATTACAAAGATCACAAACAACTTTTCCTCATAAAAATAAGATCTTATAGATAGGATAGATATGATAGCTCAAGTGTGATAAAATAAGGTATTTGAAAAATAAAATCATAAAGAAAATACTTGAGAAAAATACTAGAATGAAATAGAAATGAAGATCAAAACCAATTTCTCAAAGACTCTTTTTCTTGATTTTTTTTCAACCCTTGAAAACAAATAAAAGATAGAGATTTGAAGCACAAAAACTCTTTTGAAACTCTTTAGAAAATGGGCAAGATGGCACTAGAAAACTTTTTCTCTTGAAGCTCAAAACTTTGATTTTCAATGGAATTGTTGTTGTGATTTTAATCCATCCTAATGACCCTTTATATAGGCTTTAGAAAAACAAATTTAGAATAGTTTTACTAGGTTTAAAAGGAATAAATTGACTATTAAAATTCAACAAAACACGTTTTAAAAACATGTTAAAAATCAGCCTCCAGAAAATTAGTTGTTACTGCCAATATGGCAGACTACTGGTCAACTTTGGGCACTGTTTTCAGGCCTTAAACTTCAGAATGTTGTAGACTGTCCAAAAATCACTGAGGATAAGTCATCAGAAAGCAGAGTCCAAATTCCAGACGTAGGGCTAATAATAGCCACTGCCGCAGCACCAAGACGCGAGGGTTAAAACTCGCGTCTCAACATCACTACAATGACCAAGACGCGAGGATCGAAACCCGCATTTCAGCATCACTGCAGTAGCATCACTATAGTACCAAGACGTGAGGGTTGAAACTCGCGTCTCTACTTCACCACAATGACCAAGACGCAGAGCCCGAAACCTGCGCCTCATATAAAGTTTGACGCAGAACTTGAAGCTCACATTTCAACCAAATACGAAGCTCAAGCATTACCTCAATGGTTAAATGCGAGGCTTGAAGCCTGCGTTTTAACTACAGAGGAACCCTGCGTCCCTGTCATAACTGCCCTCATTACTGGGTCAATTACTGCCCACGAAATGAGGTAGTTAACCCCCATTATGGAGTGTTTTAGGGAACACTTTAACCCCTGAAACCTCTATAAATAGCCCAGTTTGCTATGAAAGAAGGGTCAAAAATTTTTGATCAGAAGAACTCTGGTCATATACTGTAGAAAGACCAAGATCTCCAGTGAAAAAAAGAAAGAGTGAGTTCAACTCTTCTAACAACTTGCTGAGTTCAAGTTTGTTCTTGCCTAAAGTCTCTTTAAGATTCTTACTGGACAAAAGCTGTGTTGCTTCATCCACCATCCGAAGAGAAGATTCCCTAGAGGTCTCGACGTTCACCCGGTTAATGGAAAACAAGATTCACTTTCCATCGCCACATCAAGAACCCGGCACTAAACAAAGGGGAGATTTAAGCTTGAATATCTTCCCTCTCTTGTAAAAGGATTATTGATCGGTTGTAATTTTCTTTACAATCAAATAAAGAAATTACACACACCCTCAATTTTCCTACCAAACAAGAGATGGCGACTCTGCTGGGGACCGCGTTCTCTACTGTTGAGCAAGTCGTGGCGCAAGGTGACGTCACCTACATGGGAAAAATGGTCGAATCACTTGTCATGAAATTCGATCAGGCAAAGTATGAAGAGTTCCTCTCTTCCGGCTCTAAGAGTCCTAGGGCGCGACAGTACTGCAAGGTCTCCTCGGGGACCCGCTCTCAAGCCCGCTCTGAGATCCCTTCAGATGCGACTGACAAGAAGAGTGTCATGGCTAACCACATCACACGTAACACTAGCGCTAATAGTTCCCATGAGACCCGCGAGGTTAGCGTTGCTGATATTCTACCCGTTCATGCCCGTCTTCTTCCTCTGTTCCAGGTTACTGGGGGTTCCTAGCGACCTTTATGGCGTAACCAGAATGCTAAACGTCGACAGAGATGACGCGCGCGTTAAATACAGGTGCAAGAAGCTGAAACAACTAACTGTCCAGCAGAGAACATTAGGCTCAAGCCTGCGTCTCTTCTAAGTTACGATAGATGCTGAGCTCTGCGTATAGAGACCAAAACATGAAGCCCAACAGGCTTGCATTTCTAAGACTTCACTCCCCAAATGTGACGTTCAACAGCGCGAGGGCTATGCTTCTTCTCAGAGACACGAGACCTGCGTCTCTACAACCAAACGTGGAATTGAGAAAGTCCTTGATCAATCACATATATTGCATAACATTGTCACATTACCATACTTTTTGTCTAATAAATCCTATTAATAAGTCTTATTCTTCTTTGTTAAATGTAGGCCCATTGCTAAAAGAAAGGAAAGAGAAACAAGCCCAAAAGCCCATCAAATTCTGATTTAATTCAGAATAAATTCAAAATCAAGGAATCAGGGCAAATCTTGGCATATCAGAGAGATTAAAATCGGTTAAAATGAATCTTTCCAAATCAAGCGGTTGAAGCCAACAATCAAAGGTTATTTCGTCAAATCCTAGAGCTGAAACGAGAAAACCAGTAGAAGATATGAGCAACTCAACAAACCGGGGAGTCCCACCATTTGGGTGTGGCCACTTGGCCACACCAGGGCCACGGAAACGCGGCCCAAGCCGCGTTTTTGCGACTTGGTTAGGGTTGTTGGGGGAGCGTTTGCTCCCCCAATCTTCCTACGACTCCCCCTATGGTGTTTCCCTATAAATACCATTTTCAACAGAGAAGAAGGGAGCGAAGACTAGGATTAGAATTTTTATTTATTCTTTAAGGTTTAGGCTCTCTGTTAGATAGTACAAACGTTGTATCTTTATTTTATAATTTGTAGTTCAGTGCAAATACCAGTGAGAGAGAGGAATTGAGTGATTGTATTCTGAAGATTAAAGTGACATCAATACAAAGATCAAGCTACATTTTCTTCCACTCATTTTATGGTATGTCGTGATTTAGTTACTTGCATTGTTCTTTGTCTTCCATGAGTAGCTAAATCAGTTTTCTGAGCTCATTATTACTTCTCTCTCTGACCCCTCTTCTTTTCGAATGGTTTTGATGAAAAGACCCAATGAATCATTTGCATGCCTAACTTAAGCCTTTCTTCTTGAAAGTGTTCTTGAAGGCACATGCGGATGAGTTTGGATTTTTAAGTTTCTACTTCTTTAAAAAAATGTCGCTTGAACTTATTTTTTTTTCATACTTGAACTTCTTGATGATTTAACATTCAATTCGAGATGATTTCTTAAAAAAAAGAATTAACTTTTCTAACCATCTTATGTGCTTTACTTAAAACTTTCTAAAATCAATCTTAAGTGTTTGCCTATGATCAAGTTGAGGCACTAAGGATTTCAATAGAAGAACATATCATTGAGTAGTGAGATAGTGAGCCCAGATTTTCTTTTTTATTAAAAAAGTAACAAATCACTTTTTAAACTTTATATAAAATTCACCTTTTCCAAAACCTTCTCTAAATTTGCAACTTTTCTTTTAATCATCTCCCTTCTCTCCATTTTCTTTTTCAAATTAAAAGAAAGACACCAACTTCACTCTTTGTCATCTAACAAAAACACCGAAAAACTTCTATCGCATTCCTCCTCGTGGATACGACCCGTTAGCCCAAAGTTACACGGTAAATTCTTGCTCTTTCATTTTACAATCAATTTTTGATGCTGTTGCCAGGGAGGGAATGGTGTAATTATTTTTTAACAAGTTTGGTGTCTTATTTCAGGGACGTCATGATTCAGATCTAGCATTCAAGCTTTACAGGAGAAGACTTGCAATTCTGTGCCCCTACTCTCGAAAGTAGGAAACAGAATTTCAAGAAGTTGCGTTGCAAAAGTTGAAAATTTTGTTGGACTACTAAAACTCTTTTTTGCAGGATATATTACTTGCAAAAATTAAGTTTTTGTGTGTTATATTCTTACTATATCTGCTATTCACAATCCCTATTTTAATCCAACAGTAATTTGAGTGATTATTAATTGCTTAAAAAAATGTTTAAACTTGCATTCTAGGCATTTGTCTAAATACGTTTACTTTACAATTACCGTTGAAGATAGCTGGAGACAAGGTACGTATGGATAGCATATAGTTTAGGAAACATTCTTAGGTGATATTTGCTTTTGAATGCTACTTTTCTATATCTTGCACACTTTGCACAATTAATTCTAAAGGCAAAACCCAAATCAAGATAAGGTGGGGAAGTCATTACCCTTCCTTAGCCCACAAATTATCTCCAAGCACGCACAACCTAAGCCTAAGTAAAATCTGATAGATGTTGGCCTTAGGACATCTCGAACTCACTAGAAGATTATCCTAAGGGGGAAGGTGTTAGAACTTGACTCCTGCCAAATCAGTGTCTAGGAAAGAAATTGAGGGGTTAAACCCTGAAGGCTGGTGGTTTGACTTAAGTAGGCTCGTCGCTTTTTGCGCGGATACCTCACACCAATCTTGCCCTGACCTGGCTAATCAGCTTGTGGTCAAAGTCTGCGTTATACCTCCTGTGGACAATCAACTAGTTAGGAGTTGTCTAGGTTAAGGTTACCTTAGACTAGGCTTGGTTGTTTACTTTTGTTGACTATTGGTGGACTTGTTTGTGATTGTGTTTGTGTATGCTAGTGTGGTCAAGAGACCCTAATTCATCTAGGTTGACTAGAAACACATCACCACCCAAGTTCGAACTAAGACTAGATTCGGTTATGTCTCAACCGACATCATTGCAGGATAGGTTCTATCCCATTAGAACCTCACTTCCATCTTGCATCCAACTTCCATCGGTTGGTGAATATAATTTTGAGCTCAAGCCTCAATTTATCAACACACTACCCAAGTTTTATGGCATAGAGTCGGAAGATGCCTACTTCTTCGTAAGAGAATTTGAGGAAGTCTGCCTAATGATGAAAATCCCAAACCTTGTAGATGATGCTATTAGGTTGAGATTTGTCCCTTTCGCTCTTAAGGACTTAGCCAAGAATGGCTTTACAGCTTAGCGGTCGGCTCTATCACATCTTGGGATGGATTCATCAAGGTCTTCTTGAAGAAATTCTATCTAATTTATAAGATCGCTCTCATTAGGAAGAACATCATGCAATTCAAGTAAGAATCTAGTGAACCGTTTTGGAGGTACTTTGAACGTTTTAAAGACCTCCTTATCCAATGTCCTCATCATGGAATAGAGAAATGGAGACAATGCCAATTTCTTTCTGACGGTTTAGACTATTCTACCAAAACCCTTTTAGAAAGTATGTGCCAAGGGGGATTCTTACAGAAGGATGAAAATGAAGGATGGGATTTATATGAAATTATAAATCCAAGCTGAAAAGACCATCCAATGGGAACCTATTAGTGAAACCTCTAGGAATCCAAACTCAATCTCTTCAAAAGGAGGTCTCCATTCTATTGAATCATCCATAACTAATGAGGCTAAGTTAGTTAACTTTGCAAGAAGACTGAAAGTTTTAGAAACTAAGGAACCAAGTCCAGTCAATCAAATCAGCCCAAACTAATTTCCAACTCTGGGCTGTAGTTACTGTCAAGCCATGAATCATGTGTTTAACGAGTGCCCTGTGTTTCAGGCTCAGCAAGAATACCCTGAACCGATGAATGCGGCCTTTTCAAGGCTGAACGATAATCCTTACGTACCAACGTACAATCCTGGCTAGAGAAATCACCCTAATTTTCATGGAGCTAAAATAACAATGACCACTCACGGTCAAATCATGCAAGCAACTTCCATCAAGCTAATAATTCTTCCAATCATCAACCCAACTTTACCAATTTCCACAATAATTTTCCCAACCATCTACCTAACTTTTCAAACTATCAACAAAACTTTCCACACCAAGTTCCACAATCTTCCTTCCAGAATCCTCAACTAGAAAGGAGAATGACTGACTTTGAGAGAAACATGGAAAGATACATGAAAAAACTAAGATTCTCTCATGCAAACTATACTGAGGTTAGAGGTTCAAATGAGCCACTTAGCCAATCCACAAAATGAGAGGCAAAAGGGTACCTTGCCTAGTCAACCAATTATAAATCCTAGAAATTCTCAACAAGCTCATTTGGCTGAGGATCAATCAATGAATCAATGTAATGCTGTTCATACATTGAGGCCGGGAAAGAAAGTTGATAACCAAGTGTTAATACCATCTAATCTCATTCAGCACAACCACAATCAAGTATCCACCTCATCTAATCCAAATCCTTCCAAGTCTGACGAATCTAAAAAAGATAAGTCAACCAGTCAGGTGCACCAGCCTATAGTACCATTTCCTAATAGGCTAAAAAACAACAAGCAAAATCCACACATGGACAAGATAATTGAGATATTTAATCAAGTGAAGATAAATGTGTCACTTCTTGATGCCATCCAATAAGTTCCATCCTATGCTAAGTTTCTTAAGGACATGTGCACCAAGAAGAGAAAGACTAATGTACATAAAAAGGTTTTCTTAACCACTAACATTAGTGAGCTACTATCGGGTCCGATCCCTGTTAAGTACAAGGATCCAGGTAGTCCCACCATTGCCTGCACAATAGCATAAGCCGAGATTAGTCGTGCACTTCTTGACTTGGGGGCAAGTATCAACTTACTGCCATTCTCAGTTTATCAGCAACTCGGGTTGGGCGATCTTAGTCCAACTCGAGTCACTATCCAACTGGCTAACCGTTCAGTGAAAGTTCCAAAAGGAGAGATTAATGATGTCCTTATCCGGGTCGGAGAGTTTATTTACCCTGTTAATTTCATAGTTCTAGAGACACAATCTGTGTCTAATCGTAGGGTTCAACCTCCGGTTAGCCTAGGGCGACCATTCCTTACTACTGCCAATGCCATCATCAAATTGTAGGAATGGGTCCATGAAGTTAACCTTTGGGGACATGACTAGAGAAGTCAATGTCTTCAACCTAGGAAAACAACCCCGTGATGTTGAGGACCAAACATTTGAAGTCAACCTCATTGAGAACTTGACAAGTGAACATAGGGAAGAATTGAAACTAGAAACTGAGTGTGTCTTCTGGTTAGAGTCGACGACTTTAATCTTGATCAGGATGTTAAGTCAGCTGTAAATTAGGCCTCGAACCCTATTTCACCAAACATGGAGCCAACAAATTTAACTAATCCTCCAGTGAGCCTTCCTCTTCCTTAGAATTGAAAGCCTTACCTGCGCATCTCAAGTACGTCTATCTAGGCGAACAAGAGACCTTTCCTGTCAACATTGCTTCCCATTTAAATGACAGGAAAGAAGAAGACCTTAAAGCAATTCTAAGAAAACATAGGGAAGGCATTGGTTGGACTATGACTGATATAAAGAGATTAAGTCCAACCATCGTTCAACATCGCATTCATCTCAATGAAGATGTCACACCTAAAAGAGACCCGCAGCGTAGGTTAAACCCTATAATGCAAGAGGCTGTTTATGCTAAAATGATAAAACTCTTAGACAATGAGATAATTTATCCCATTTCTGATAGCCAATGGGTCAGTCCTGTCCACGCGGTTCCAAAGAAATCCGGTTTCATCGTAGTGAAAAATGAGAACAAAGAGTTGGTCCAAACTCGACTTCCCACAAAGATTCGAGTTTGCATTGACTATAGGAAGCTTAATGTGAGTTTGCATTGATTATAGGAAGCTTAATGCTGCAACTCGTAAGGATCATTTTTCACTTCCCTTCATTGATCAAATGCTTGAACGATTGGCAGGCCACGAGTATTACTGTTTCTTAGACAGTTACTCGGGTTATAATCGGATTCCTATTGCTCCTGAGGACCAAGAAAAGACTATATTCACACGTCCATTTGGGATATTTGCTTATAATCGAATGCCTTTCGGCTTGTGCAATGCCCCTACAACGTTTCAACGTTACATGTTGAGTCTTTTCTCTGATATGGTAGAATGATTCTTAGAGATCTTTATGGATGATTTCTCCATCTATGGAGATTCATTCACTCAATATCTCCACTATTTAGAACTTGTCCTCTAATGTTGTGCTGAGAAAAATCTAACACTAAACTGGGAGAAATGCCACTTCATGGTAAAACATGAAATTGTCTTGGGTCATGAAATCTCCAAGAAAAGAATTGAAGTGGATAGAGCCAAAATTGAGGTTATTGCAAAGCTTCTCATGCCCAAATGCATGAAGGATATTAGATCCTTCTTAGGACATGCCGGTTTTTACCGAAGATTTATCAAGAATTTTATCAAGATTGCTAGGCCCTTGACTAATCTGTTAACTAAGGACGTGTTCTTCACTTTCGATGCCGAATGTATGAATTCTTGGGGAAGCTTAAGAGAGAGCTTATTTCTGCACCAATCAATCTGTACCAATCATATCTACACGGGATTGGTCTAAGCCGTTCGAAATCATGTGCGGTGCTTCCGATTTTGCTATAGGCGCTATCCTAGGACAACACATTAATAACAAGTAGCACGTGATTTACTACTCTAGTAGGACCCTTAATGATGCTCAATTGAGCTACACTACGACTGAGAAGCAATTCTTAGCAGTAGTGTTTGCCTTAGAGAAATTTCGTCCCTACCTACTAGGGTTCAAAATCACCATTTTCACCGATCATTCTGCGCTTAGGTACCTCATGATGAAGAAGGATGCCAAGGCCCGACTCATTCGTTGGATCCTCCTTCTTTAAGAATTTAATCTCGAGATTCGAGACAAGAAAGGCATAGAAAATGTCGTTGCTGACCATCTCTCACAAATCCCTAATTCTCTATGCAACGAATTACCCATTAATGAGGATTTTCCTGATGAAAATCTCTTATCAATCTTTAGGGAACCTTGGTTTGCTGATATAGTGAATTACTTAGTCACAAACCAAACTCCTTCTCATTGGTCAAAAAATGATATATACCGGAGTCCGGTATTTCTTTTGGGAGGAACTGTTCTTTTTAAGTACTGTTCTGATCAAATTATTAGGAGATGCATTCCCGATGAGGAGTTTAAGAGTGTTCTATCCTTTTGTCACGAACTTGCATGCGGTGGACACTTTGGTTCCCGCAAGACTGCTGAAAAAGTGCTACAAAGTGGGTTCTATTGGCCCACTTTGTTCAAAGATGCTTATGAATTTTGCAAGACGTGCTTTAGATGCCAGATGGTAGGAAGGATTTCAAGGCGAGATATGATGCTCCTCAACCCAATTTTAGAAATAGAACTCTTTGATGTTTGGGGCATTGACTTTATGGGTCCATTTCCTAATTCATTTGGAAACCAATACATATTGGTTGCTGTGGATTATGTGTCCAAGTGGATAGAAGCCATTCCTAGTAAAACTAATGATAGCAAGTTGTCATAAAGTTTTTGAAAGAGAAAATTTTTTCACGCTTCGGAACCCCTCGTGCTATCATCAGTGATAATGGCACTCACTTTTGTAATAGATTTTTTGAAGCTCTTATGCGAAAGTATACCATAACTCACAAGTTGTCCACACCTTATCATCCTCAAACCAGTGGCAAGTTGAGGTTTCCAATAGACAAGTCAAGCTTATATTGGAGAAGATTGTGAACCAAAACCAGAAAGATTGGTCCACCAAACTTGTAGATGCCCTATGGGCCTACAGGACCACTTTCAAGACGATTCTAGAGATGTCTCCATATAGGTTAGTCTATGATAAAGCTTGTCACTTACCCATTGAGTTAGAGCATCAGGCCTTATGGGCAATCAAGCAGTTGAATTTTGACTTGACTAAGGCCGGTGACCTTCAGAAGTTACAAATTTTCGAATTAGAGGAGTTAAGAAATGAAGCCTATGAAAATGCTAAGATCACTAAAGATAGAGTTAAGATTTTTCATGATGAACACATCATAAGAAAAACCATTGTCCCTGGACAAAAAGTCTTACTCTATAATTCTAGGCTTCATCTTTTTCCTGAAAAATTAAAATCAAGATGGACTGGGCCATTCGTTGTAAAAATCGTATTTTCACATGGTGCAGTTGAGATCAGTGACACTAAGAATGAAAATGACTTTAAGGTAAATGGTCAACGCCTTAAACCTTTCTTGGAATCGGAGCCGGTAAATGAAACGGCTATGGGTTTTTTTGACCCAGTGTATCGGTAACTTTCCTCTTCTCCATTTTATTTCATGCATCTATACATTTCTTTCATACATTGGGGACAATGCATGAGATAAGTGTGGGGGAGGGTTCTAACATGACTAATATATAAAAAAGAAAATATAATATATATAATTTTTTTTTGAAATGTAAGAACAATTTTTGATATATTTTTTGTAAGAAATTAAGTCAATTTTAAGGAATAGGAAAATCATAATTAGGATTTCTTACACTTGGTCAAAGTTAGATAACTTGTTTGATTTTTAGGGTTAGGAAGAAAATTTGTGAAGGTAATTTAGTCTTGATCTTTACCTTGATGAAATATGCACACTTATACACTTACACACTTAGGGTTCAAAAACAAAGACTCTTATGCCTTAAACAAACAAATCTAATTATTGATTAGCTAGGTGCTTTGGCCTAAGCAAGCCTTGGTATTTATGCAAAAGATAATTAGATAAGTTTGAGAAACGATATATATAAATCCTCTGATTAAGCTGGGTATTTGTGCCTAATGAAGCATAAGTATTCACGCCTAAAAGGGGTACATTTTATAAATAAAAACCCTTACTTTCGTGGCCTTGTCTGCTCGAGTGTTTAAGTCCTTAGGGGTGTTTTCTCACCTGGTGCCCTAAAACTGTCCGGTTTGGGTGTCACTGACTAAAGGCTCGTTACATGGGAAGATTAGAAAGCCTAATGGAATTGAGGAATAAATATTACCAAAAAAATAAATATAAGGCATAGGAGTTAATGTTAAAGAACCCTTAGTCAAACTTCACAGTCACGATGGTGACTCAAGATAAAGTAATAGGCTAGATGAAAAATACAATTTGACTCCTTACTTTGATTGATGACATGTTTTTAAATAGAGACTAAGTGTAGGAATGAAAATTTTGATATTCCTATAACTTATAGATTACTTAAACTTTTATAAATATACTTCAAATATTTTCTCCTTTCAAAATACTTTTCAAAAACACTAACATTTTTTTCCTTTCTTTATGGATTTTGTGGGTGCAATCCACTAAAAAACCTCACGAGACAAAACTCGTCCTCTAAGGGTAACCTAGAGATTTAACGGCTTGTTGCACATGCTCGTGCAATCGAGTGACCTGCGAAAGTAGTCTAATAATTGATTAGGATTAGTTTTGATATTTTGCTCGAGGGCGAGTAAAAGATAAGTGTGGGGGGTGTGATCAGTCACATATATTGCATATATATTATCACATTACCATACTTTTTGTCTAATAAATCCTATTAATAAGTCTTATTCTTCTTTGTTAAATGTAGGCCCATTGCTAAAAGAAAGGAAAGAGAAACAAGCCAAAAGCCCATCAAATTCTGATTTAATTTAGAATAAATTCAAAATCAAGGAATCAGGGCAAATCTTGGCATATCAGAGAGGTTAAAAACTGGTTGAAATGAATCTTCCCAAATCAAGCAGTTGAAGCCAACAATCAAAGGCTGTTTCGTCAAATCCTGAAGCTGAAACGAGAAAACTAGTAGAAGATATGGGCGAATCAACAAACTGGGAAGTCCCACCATTTGGGTGTGGCTACCTTGGGCCGCGTTTTCGCGGCTTGGTTAGGGTTGTTAGGGGAGCATTTGCTCCCCCAATCTTCCTACGACCTCCCCCTCTAGTTTTTCCCTATAAATACATTTTCAACAGAGAAGAAGGGAGCGAAGATTAGGATTAGAATTTTTGTTTATTCTTTAAGCTTTAGGCTCTTTGTTAGATAGTACAAAAGTTGTATCTTTATTTTATAATTTGTAGTTCAGTGCAAATACCAGTGAGAAGGAGGAATTGAGTGATTGTATTCTGAAGATTGAAGTGACATCAATACAAGGATCAAGCTACATTTTCTTCCACTCATTTTACGGTATGTCATACTTTAGTTACTTACATTGTTCTTTGTCTTCCATGAGTAGTTAAATCGGTTTTCTGGGCTCACTATTACTCCTCTCTCTGACCCCTCTTCTTTTCGAATGGTTTTGATGAAAAGACCCAATGAATCATTTGCATGCCTAACTTAAGACTTTCTTCTTGAAAGTGTTCTTAAAGGCACATGAGGATGGGTTTGATTTTTTAAGTTTCTACTTCTTTAAAAAAAATATCTCTTGAACTTGTTTTTATTTCATACTTAAACTTCTTGATGATTTAACATTCAATTCGAGATGATTTCTTAAAGAAATGAATTAACTTTTTCAACCATCTTATGTGCTTTACTTAAAACTTTCTAAAATCAATCTTAAGTGTTTGCCTATGATCAAGTTGAGGCACTAAGAATTTCAATAGAAGAACATATCATTGAGTAGCGAGATAGTGAGCCCAGATTTTCTTCTTTATTAAAAAATAATAAATCAATTTTTAAACTTTATACAAAATTCAACTTTTCCAAAGCCTTCTCTAAATTTGCAACTTTTCTTTTAATCATCTCCTTCTCTCCATTTTCTTTTTCAACTTAAAAGAAAGACACCAACTTCACTCTTTGTCATCTAACAAAAACACCGAAAAACTTATATCGCATTCCTCCTCGTGGACACGACCCGCTAGCCCAAAGCTACTCGGTAAATTCTTGCCCTTTCATTTAACAATCAGTCCGCGTGTCTCAATCATTGCTAAGCAAATGTGACAATCAGCAACGTGAGGTCCGCGGCTCTACTCAATAGAGGCACAAGACCCACGTTCTAAAGTCAAAATGCGAGAGCTACGCTTGTTCTACACAACGTGAGCTCTGCATTTCTGAACCCTGCGTCTCAGATTCTCGACGTAAGGGTGGCTCTCAGAAGCTGAAAAGCCCTCAACAACCTGAGACCAATCTCTTTGATCCTCCTACGACGAATCTAAGAGATTATTTGATAAAGAAAAGGAGTGCTAATTAGATCACTCTATCTTGTTGCTGTGAACGGCTCATCATGACAATGCTCTCTGAATGCCGCTGTAGCTCACATACAAGCAAATAGTCGGTATTCAGACGGTTGATCTCAACCTCCCGATCAGCCAAGAGGCGTCGCTCCCACAGAAGGGGAGCCTTCTCTGACATGGAGTACCCTGAAGTCACTGCAAACATGACAAGCAGAAGTAGGAAAAAACAACCGGCGGTCAGCTCTGACAAGTCTGACACAAAACTAGAAGGAGTGTACTGGCATACTCGCACTCGGACTAGTGCGGTCGCCTCGATCAACTACAGTGCTCTAGCTCGAGGCATTGAAGTAAGTGGATCACATTTCACCATTGTAGAATCACAGGCCTCGAACTCTTCTATAGAGAAGGAAGCCTTTGCATACATGATAAATGCTCCCGAGGAGACGGCCAGGTGCTTTGAACAGCAAGCCCAGATCCAGAGAGAACAATTCGATATGATTCGCGCTCAATAAGAATCTATTGATACCCTCAAGCAGATGCTTGCATAATTACTTGAAAACAAGAGGAAGTCAACTGACAAAGCTTCTTCTAAGAAGTCTAAAGGCAATCGAAAAGAAGAAGAAAGCTCATCTTCCGTACATATCAAGGAGAAGGTGCAATCTAATGCCGAGTCATCTAAATCCTTGTCTAAAGAGGAAGGCAACTCGGAGAGTGAGGGTATTCATTCTAAAAGAATGAATCAATTGGAACAGCATCTGGAAGCCCTTACCAGCCGGAAAGGCTTCAAGAAGCAGGAGTGGTCCGGCCATATCCGGTCGAGTGGGACCTTGTTTCGTACCCTCTCAAGTTCAAAGCTCCGACCCTACAGGCTTTTGACGGCAAAGGGTCACCGAACCAACACATCTACTACTTCAAGTCTCAAATGGAGAACGCAGTAGATAATGATGCCATCTTGGTGCGTTTGTTCATCGGCGCTCTAAAAGGGCTTGCCTTTGAATGGTTCATGAAACTCCCAGAAGGCTCCATCAAAAACTAGGGTGATTTGGAGAAGCTCTTCCTGACATACTTCTTTGAAGACGACTCAGAGATTACAATTCCCACTCTCCTGACAATGAAGGAGCGAAAGGGAGAGTCCGTCAAAGCATTTGTGAAAAGATTTTAGAATATGGCACTCCGATGTCCTAGCGGTATTACCTAGGCCACCCTGGTAGAAACATGCCGCCACAATCTACAAACTTCACTCCTAACTCAGATAGGAGTTGCTGAAAGCCGCACTTGAAAGCAGTTGGTCCAGCAAGGTGAACAGGCTGAAGAAATTGTCGCCAGGGTTAGGGCAAAAGAAAATAAACCCAGACCTGAAAAGTCGATAAGTCGCGCGCCAGAAATATCTTTTCGATCAAAAAGAAACGATACATTGGTGATAGAGGTAAAATCCCCCGCGGAATCTCAGCCAGCCAGAGGGGGAGGTTCTTCAAGTCAGCTGCGCACCAACAAGTAGTACGCTTTCAAGGATGAACATGTCGATTCATTATTCAAGTTGCTTAACAAGAGCAACAGATTGAAGCTTCCTGAAGCTAGACGTCCTGCAGAAGTTGGCAAGTTTGACGATCCTAACTACTGCCTGTATCATAAGATTCTAGGGTACTTCACCAAGAGCTGTTATATCTTCAAAGATAATCTTCGAGCTCTGATTGATGCAGAAGTACTAAAGCTCCATCCAGAGTAGAAGAAAGTAACGGCTAATATGATCTCATTTCTTCAGTTTGAAAAATAGCCTCCAGCACCGTTTGGAGTAGTTCCCATTCCAAAAGGGAAACTAAGAATGTCAATACAGACCCACATCATCAGCAGGAGAAAGGTCTTGTACCTATCCCTACACCTCAGGGAGAAATTATGTGGGTTCATCTCGACCTTGTGGATGGCCAATAGTTGACTACTGTTACAGAAAGTCTAAAGGCAAGGTGAAAGTTTCATCCTGCAATGTGGTGTGCGCTTCTTCCCGAGATATAGAAACGATGTTACCTCACTAACCAATTCGGAAGAGGAAACAATCGTCCTTGCCATAGAGCTTAATAAACCGCTCGTGGCAGAAACACATTCAGGTCAGTCGTATTTAAAAAAGTATGACGAGATGGTGGCAAGCCCTCTTAAGCCTACTGCAGAGTCAACCAAGCCCTCTACAAAGCAACCTGTGGAGAAGCAGAAAGAGCTTTAGTTTTTTAAGGCTCTCCCAAAGAACAACGTGGAAGGATCTCCAATACCTTACCGCTTTGATTTCCTGGCTCAACTGGCCAAAATCCCAGCCATGATCACCCTTTACGAGCTCCTAAGACTATCAAAGTCAACAAGAGAAGCTCTGAGGGAAGCCCTAGCTGATGCTGAGGTCTTCATGGTCCAGATCTGGCTGGACCACATGAGGAAGATAAAGAGGACTGCCACCATGCCTCTCAAAATGCCCCCTGCATCACCTTCACGTCAGATGACATGCAGGTCAAGAGGAAACATGATCGCCCCCTGTACTTCACAGGGTACATTGGATCGTCCGAAGTGAGCCGCATTCAAGTAGATCCAGGATCCGCGTTAAGTATCATGCCTCGGGTCAAGCAGCACTTAGGGATCCCCGCCTACCGATTGAGCACCACCCAAACTACCATCTATGATTTCAATGCTAATGACACGCGTCCAATGGGGAAGATCAAGCTCAAATGTCAGATTGGGGATCTAAGATCTGAAGTGATGTGCTATGTAATTGACGTCGATACTTCATACAATTTGCTGCTCGGATGACCGTAGATTCATCGTAATTCCATCGTCCCCTCCACTCTCCATCAAGTTATGAAGTACATCGACGGAAGTGGTGTTGGCCCAAAAGGTTACACTCTCCATTTGTTTAGAATTTTGATGATAATAAAACAAATAAGAGCTATTTGGTACTAATAAGTTTGTTCAAGATAAGTTTCAGGTTTGTACCATGTTTGGAGGCCATTGCTTAGCTTTTGCAAGAAATTCTAGATTCATGGGGCAAAGAAGGCTTATGGCACATCAAGGAAGGAACATAGAAAAGAAGGCTCTAGTTAGGCTTTGCATGGCTCAAGACTTCAAGATTGCTCAAAAAGACTTCATTAGATTGTTTTTAGTTTTATAGTTTTTGTTAAAGAATAGTGAATAGGGTTGAAGCTCCATATTCCAATGCACACACACGTTTTTACGCACATGCCTTTCCTAGAAATATTCCCTATAAATATATATAAATATTTTAATACAAAGCCTTTTGATTACAAACTCAATTTTATGTTTTATATATATCTCTAATCAAAACTATTTTGTTAGATTTCAAATCCCTTTCAAAATTATGTTTCAGTTTTGACTTTTGGCCTAAGCCGGTCGACCGACCAGTCGACCGTCACTAAATCAGGTCAGATCGGTCGACCGACCCAGTCGACTGGACTTCTGGCAGTTTTTGTGCGTATCCGTGTGCATGTTTCCCGGTCGACCGGGCGGTCGACTGAAGACCTTCGGTCGACCGGGCGGCTGGCCGACTGAAGTGGTGTTGCTCTCTGTTTGTTTCGGTCGACCGGGCGGTCGACCGAGAGCCTGCAACGGCTCTTTTGTTTGAATCCCGGTCGACCGGCCGGTCGGCCGAGATAGTCGTTTCAGCCATAACGGCTAGTTTTTAAACACGTTTTAAATTTGTCTTTTTCTTCTCTAAACGTGTTTAAATGGTATTTTCTGGGTCTAATACTTCCTAATTAACATTATGAGGGTTTACTCTTTAATCCCTAGCCCTCTCCTATAAATAGGGGTGATTAGGGAGAGATTTTAACACAACAAGCATTTACAAAAAGTTTCAAAAGTTTTCAAAGGCTTTCAAAAGGCTTTGGTCCTTGGTTTTTGTGCTGAAGAATCTCTCATCACTGAAGTTTTATTTTCTAAACTCCCTCAAGTTCATTTCCTTTTTTCACTTACAATATTTGAGCTTCAATTCTAACCATTATTCTACAGGATTCTTGTAAGGGAAAGAGGCTTTTGCAAAAGATAGTTTGTGGTCTTTTGATCACCAAGAGAGAACTTGTACTTGAGATTGTGGAGTTGGGTACTCCGGTGTGATTGTAATTCTTTGTGAAGTTATAGTGGTTAGAAATCCTTCTGGGTGAAGGCGGGGACGTAGAGCTGGGTGCTCAAACCTCAGAAAAATTCTCGGTGTTTGCGTTTGGTTTACTTGCTCTTATTCCTTGCTTTACTTTCATTGCTCTTATTTCTTATTTTATACATTCATTGTATATTCAATTGTTTCATATTCATATTGTCAATCTTATACTCATACAACTAGATTGCATTGCGCACCTCCAACTCATATCTAGAGAAATCAGGAGGAAGGAGTTCAGAGCCCTTCACGGGGTATTCGGCTTCTAGTCTTGTTTGGGTTGATTGTTGCATCATATTTTTTATTGTACATTGATTAGCATTATCACCTATTCATCCCCCCTCTAGGTGATTTCAATTGGTATCAGAGCTTGGACTCTAGGTTTGGCTTAACATCCTTAGAGAAATCCTTAAAATTTGCTAATCAACATTTGCATTCATCCATTCATTCACTAGTAAATATGGCCGATAACATCAAAACCCCTCCTAAATTTGATGGACTTAATTTTCCTATTTGGAAGGTTAGGATGACTATTTTTCTACAATCTTTAGGTAGCTTAGTTGCAAAATCTTTGACCAAACCCTATGTTAGACCCGATAGTGATGAAAGCATTTGGTCCGACTTTACCTTTAGAGAATATGAGGCTAACTCTAAGGCCCAAAATTCCCTCCTAACCGCCTTGAATGAGGATGACCTTACACGGGTAATACATTGCCAATCCGCCTATGAGATTTGGCAACATTTGTTGGTCACACACGAGGGAACATCACAAGTAAAGAGAGCTAAGATAGATCTCTTGAGGTCCCAATATGAAAGCTTTAAAATGATTGATGATGAATCTATTGATTGCATGATTACAAGATTTACTAAAATTACCAATGCTCTTTCCTCTTTAGGTGATATATTAGCAATGACCAAAAGGTGTGGAAAGTGATTCGGGCTCTTCCTTCATCATGGGAGATAAAGGCCACCACCTTGAAAGAATTGATTGACAAGGATGAAATGGATCTCATAAGTCTCATTGAAAACTTGAAGACTCATGAGATGAAAAAGAAGGCAAGAGAAGAAGCGGCTCCTCAAAAGAAGAAATCCATAGCTTTTAAGTCTTCCTCCACTCTTGATGACGATGAAGAAGATGAAGAAGAAGATGAGGAGCTATCCCTCCTTGTGCGAAACGTGAAGAGAATATACCAGAAGAACAAGCTCAACTTTAGAAGAAAATTTGAAGGAAAAGAGGAGAGAAGAATCATTTGCTATAATTGCCGAAAGCCCGGACATATCATGGCCGATTGCCCGGAATTCAAGAAAAAGGTGACTTCCTCCTTCAAGCAAAAGAAGCCGGTCAAAAAGAAAGCTTACAAAGCCACTTGGGATTCGAAAAGCGAGTCCGAAGACGAGGTGGACACGGCGAACATGTGTTTCATGGCAAACACAACAAAGGTAACCCCTCAACCTCTTGATGAAGAAGATGAATTAAGTAAAGAAGTACTTGTACATGCTTTTGTTGAACTTTCAGAGAGTTATGATAATAAAAAGACAGAATGCTCAAAATTGGAAAAGGAAGTTGCTTTTCTTAAAAATCAACTCGCTATTGTTTCTAAAGAAAAGGATGAAATTTCTTCAAATCTTATTTTTACTCAAATGAATTTAGTGCTTACAAAGTTGCTTGCAAAGCAAAATTTCCAAAGATTGATGAAAAAGAAATTTCTTCATTAAAAACTAGAATTATTAATTGAAAAAGTTTTAAAGGATTGTGCTTTCAACACTAAGAAACTTGAGGAAATGTTTTCTAAAAAGCACACTTCTCATGTTAAAGCTTCACATGTCAAAATTTCTCATGCTCACACTACACACAACACTCATGCTAAATCTACACATGCTCACAAGTCACACACTCACTATGCTTTTAAATATGGTAGAGTGTATAGATGCACTTATTGTGGTAAGAATGGACATTTGGCTAAGTTTTGTTATGACCAAATAAATAGAACAAATAATCTTGTATGGGTTCATGATACTAACACTTTAGGACCCAAGAAAATATGGGTACCAAAATCAAGTCCTAAATTATTTGATGTAGGTACACACCAAGGCTCCAAGACGTAAGGAGCGGTGGTACCTTGATAGTGGTTGTTCAAGACACATGACATGGGATATCAACAACTTTACAACCATATCAAGGTACGTTGAAGGTGGCACCGTCACCTTCGGGGATGACTCCAAGGGCACTATCATCGGTATAGGTAATATTCAAATTGGTGCATCTCCCATTATAGAAAATGTTGTTCTTGTTGATGGTTTAAAACATAACTTGCTTAGTATAAGTCAACTTTGTGATCGTGAACTTAAAGTTGTTTTTGATGACTCTCCTTGCAAGATTTTTGATTGCAAAACCAATGATTGTATTCTCACAGGATTTCATGATGATAATGTTTATATCATTGACATGCTTAATTTGGATTATTCTACTAAATGCTTGAATGTTTTTGATGAAAATTCTTGGCTTTGGCATAGAAGATTAGGACATGCATCTTTTGACCAACTTTTTAGGATTAATTCTAAGGAATTGGTGAAGGGTATACCTTGCTTGAAGTTTGAGAAAGACCGCATTTGTGATGCGTGCCAACTTGGGAAACAAACCAAGTCTTCCTTCAAACCAATCAAGGATATCATGTCAACTAGGCCATTAGAATTAATTCATATGGATCTTTTTGGACCAACTAAAACTAAGAGTTTAAATGGTAGTAGATTCGCATTTGTTTTAGTTGATGATTTTTCCCGTTTCACTTGGGTTTTCTTTTTGGAACACAAAGATCAAATTTTTTCTCATTTCAAAGTTTTTCGAAAAAGGGTTGAAAAAGAAAAAGGTTTTTCGATTTTGAAAATAAGGAGTGATAGAGGTGGTGAGTTTGTTAACCAACTCTTCATGACTTATTGTGATGAAAAGGGAATCAAGCATGAAATGTCATGTTCTAGAACTCCACAACAAAATAGAGTTGTAGAAAGGAAAAATAGAACACTTCAAGAGATGGTTAGGACCATGATAAGTGAATATGACCTCCTTCAAATTTATGGGCCGAGGCCGTAAACACCGTATGCTATATTTCAAATCGTATTTATCCGTGTAAAAATTCTTCCAAAACATCTTTTGAAATGTATCATTCTAGAAAACCTAATGTTTCATATTTCAAAGTTTTTAGATGCAAGTGTTTTGTTTTAAATACTAGAGATAACTTGGGTAAATTTGATGCTAAGGCTTATGAAGCTATCTTTGCTGGATACTCTTCTACTAGTAAAGCTTATAGAGTATTCAATAGATCTTCCCTTACCATTGAAGAATCCATGCATGTTAAATTTGAAGAATCTAATGTGGTTGTTGAGAATGTTGTAGAGATTGACCCATTAGGTGAAGACATGGAAAGACTATCCTTGAAGGACTCACCCGCTCAAGAAGAAAAGCAAGAACCCATTGGTGATGTTCAAGAGGATAAAGAGGAAAGCTCTCAACCGCTTCCTAAAGATTGGAGATACGCTACAAATCACCCCAAGGAACTCATTTTAGGTGATGTCTCTAAAGGGTAACAACTCGCTCCAAACTTCATGACTTATATGGTAACTTTGCATTCATTTCTCATTTTGAACCCAAAAACATCCTCGAAGCCGAGGGGAACTCATATTGGTTGCTAGCCATGCAAGAGGAACTCAATCAATTCGAGCGCAACCAAGTTTGGCACCTTGTTCCTAGGCCTCACGATAGACCAATAATTGGTACTAAGTGGATCTTTAGGAACAAGATGGATGAGTCCGGAAATGTTATTAGGAATAAAGCTAGGTTAGTGGCCCAAGGTTACACTCAAGTTGAAGGAATTGACTTTGAGGAGACCTTTGCACCCGTAGCACGGCTTGAAGCCATACGGATGACACTAGCTTTTGCATCTTTTAAAAATTTTAAACTTTTTCAAATGGATGTGAAAAGTGCATTTTTAAATAGTTTATTAATGAAGAAGTTTATGTTGAACAACCTCCTGGTTTTGTTGATCATGTTCATCCCAATTTTATTTTAAACTTGATAAAGCTTTGTATGGATTGAAACAAGCTCCAAGAGCTTGGTATGAAAGGCTTTCTAGTTTTCTCATTTCAAATGATTTTGTTAAAGGCAAAGTAGACACAACTCTTTTTACTAAGCATGTTGATAATGACATTTTAATTGTGCAAATTTATGTTGATATAATCTTTGGTTCTACTAATGAGTTTTTATGCAAGGAGTTTGAAAAGGTTATGCAATGTGAGTTTGAAATGTCTTCCATAGGTGAATTGAATTTCTTTCTTGGACTCCAAATCAAGCAATTGCAAGATGGAAATTTCATATGTCAAGCCAAGTATGCAAAGGAACTCGTAAAGAAGTTTGGACTTGAAGGCTCAAAAGTTTGCAACACTCCCATGGCAGCTACAACCAAGCTTGATAAGGATGACCAAGGTAAATATGTTGATATTAATTTATATAGAAGCATGATAGGAAGTTTGTTGTATTTGACGACAAGTAGGCGGACATCATGTTTAATTGGTGTCTTTGTGCTAGATTCCAGTCGTGTCCTAAAGAGTCCCATCTTATTGCGGTAAAACGCATCATTCGTTATATTAAGGGCACAATTGGAATGGGTCTATGGTATCCGAAAACCGGAGATTTCTCAATGACGAGTTATTCGGATGCCGACTATGCGGGTTGTAGAGTAGATAGAAAGAGTACTAGTGGGACATGTCAATTTCTTGGTAGTTGTCTTGTTTCATGGTCCTCGAGGAAACAAAATTCCGTAGCTCTCTCAACCGCTGAGGCGGAGTATGTTGCGCCGGGGGCTTGTTGTGCACAAGTCCTTTGGATGAAACATACTCTCCTAGATTATGATTTGCATTATAACCATATAAAAATATTTTGTGATAATACTAGTACTATTCACATGACTAAGAATGCAAATCAACATAGTAAGACCAAGCATATTGAGATTAGATATCACTTTCTTAGAGATCATTTTGAGAAAGGTGATATAGATATTGATTATGTTTTCACAGATTTGCAACTTGCCGATATTTTCACTAAACCACTTGATTTTGCTAGATTCTCCTTTATTTGTGGTGAACTAAATGTCTGTGTTATTGAATAAAATTATTTTTCTTACCCTTTTTGATGTATGACAAAAAGGGGGAGAATAAGTTTGAGTTTATTATGGTCTTGATTCCAATATAAATTTATATTGTTTTTGTTTTACAAAGTGTTTATGATTTCTTGTATTTGAGTTTAAGTGTTTTGCAAGTGTTTAATACCTCATGGTTTTTAGTCTCATGGTTTTTGCTTGCATATTACATTGTTTTATTTGTTTAATGTAGCATAATTTGAGGGGGAGCTTACACCTCTCTTTTATTTTTTAACATAGCCTATTTGTTTTGTCATCATCAAAAAGGGGGAGATTGTTAGCCCAAAAGGTTACACTCTCCATTTGTTTAGAGTTTTGATGATAACAAAACAAATAAGAGCTATTTGGTACTAATAAGTTTGTTCAAGATAAGTTTCAGGTTTGTACCATGTTTGGAGGCCATTGCTTAGCTTTTGCAAGAAATTCTAGGTTCATGGGGCAAAGAAGGCTTATGGCACATCAAGGAAGGAACATAGAAGAGAAGGCTCTAGCTAGGCTTTGCATGGCTCAAGACTTCAAGATTGCTCAAAAAGACTTCATTAGATTTGTTTTTAGTTTTATAGTTTTTGTTAAAGAATAGTGAATAGGGTTGAAGCTCCATATTCCAACACACACACACGTTTTTGCGCACATGCCTTTCCTAGAAATATTCCCTATAAATATATATAAAATATTTTAATACAAAGCCTTTTGATTACAAACTCAATTTTATGTTTTATATATATCTCTAATCAAAACTATTTTGTTAGATTTCAAATCCCTTTCAAAATTATGTTTCAGTTTTGACTTTTGGCCTGAGCCGGTCGATCGACCGGTCGACCGTCACTAAGTCAGGTCAGATCGGTCGACCGACCCAGTCGACTGGACTTCTGGCAGTTTTTGTGCGTATCCATGTGCATGTTTCCCGGTCGACCGGGCGGTCAACTGAAGACCTTCGGTCGACCGGGCGGCTGGCTGACTGAAGTGGTGTTGCTCTCTGTTTGTTTCGGTCGACCGGGCAGTAACCCGAGAGCCTGCAACGGCTCTTTTGTTTGAATCCCAGTCGACCGGCCAGTCGACCGAGGTAGTCGTTTCAGCCATAACGGCTAGTTTTTAAACACGTTTTAAATTTGTCTTTTTCTTCTCTAAACGTGTTTAAATGGTATTTTCTGGGTCTAATACTTCCTAATTAACATTATGAGGGTTTACTCTTTAATCCCTAGCCCTCTTCTATAAATAGAGGTGATTAGGGAGAGATTTTAACACAACAAGCATTTACAAAAAGTTTCAAAAGTTTTCAAAGGCTTTCAAAAGGCTTTGGTCCTTGGTTTTTGTGCTGAAGAATCTCTCATCACTGAAGTTTTATTTTCTAAACTCCCTCAAGTTCATTTCCTTTTTCCACTTACATATTTGAGCTTCAATTCTAACCATTATTCTACAGGGTTCTTGTAAGGGAAAGAGGCTTTTGCAAAAGATAGTTTGTGGTCTTTTGATCACCAAGTGAGAACTTGTACTTGAGATTGTGGAGTTGGGTACTCCGGTGTGATTGTAATTCTTTGTGAAGTTATAGTGGTTAGAAATCCTTCTGGGTGAAGGCGGGGACGTAGAGCTGGGTGCTCGAACCTCAGAAAAATTCTCGGTGTTTGCGTTTGGTTTACTTGCTCTTATTCTTGCTTTACTTTCATTGCTCTTATTTCTTGTTTTCTACATTCATTGCTATATTCAATTGTTTCATATTCATATTGTCAATCTTATACTCATACAATAAGATTGCATTGCGCACCTCCAACTCATATCTAGAGGAATCAGAAGGAAGGAGTTCAGAGCCCTTCACGGGGTATTTGGCTTATAGTCTTGTTTTGGGTTGATTGTTGCATCATATTTTTATTGTGTATTGATTAACATTATCACCTATTTACCCCCCCTCTAGGTGATTTCAAGTGGGATAGTCCGAACATTGATTGCCAAAAGGCACCCGTTCAAGAGGGTATAGAACTATTTCACGGACTCCCTCCTATACTGGATTCTCTGGAGATGAATGAAAATCCACAGCCAGAGGAACCACACTCTGGTAATGAAGCTGACACTGAGCCAGAGGCGGAAGAAAACTGCATCTGGGAATTAAATCCACTTGTAACGAGCATTAATAAGCTCGATGTTAATAACATCGCCGATGATGTAGGCGAGTGTTCTATTAATGAAGAGTTGAATTGGGCTTACTTTTTTGTGTTTGCTTCTGATTCAGTGCCATCATATACTAGTACCGAGGTGGATAATGACCCCTGGTCAGCAATAGATTCTCTGACATCATTACATATACCAATGAAGTTATCCCTTAAAATGTACCAAGATGTCAGTGATGCGCAAGAATTAGTATTCATGGTCCTAGCAAGACGCAGAGGCCAAAAACCAATTCTTTTAGAAGAATTAAGTCTGAATTGACGTCTCACGAAGACTCAAAAAGCGAGATCAAAATCCCCCAGTTCTTTTATTATGAGTCAAATGTACTCAGAATGATGGAGAGCATGGGGTATGATCTAACAAATGGTCCTGGTTTGAACTTCGGCAAAGGAAGAAGAACATTACTTTGATCTTTCATTCTGAAAGGGAAGATCCCTGATTACTATCATCGAACTCGTAGCGGGTTGGGCTATGTGTCAACTCTGACCCCATCAACCTCTGAGTCTGAAGCGTCATTACATCATAATTATTAATCAGACACATCATCGGGGGGTTGGATGTTAGTGTCGGCAACATCTTCAGAGAACTTTCAGTAAACATGATTTCAACAAGCCACCTGAAAGATAGAAATGAAGAAATGATCCAGTCTGATATAGATCCTTGGATCAAACACCTAAACACTCTCTGAGATATTCACTTCGAACAACGCGAACCACCCACGGAAGATAAGGTCACCCAGATTAATCTGGGAGATGAGGCTAATCCTAAGCCCATCTTTATAAGCGAAAGCCTATCACCCTCCGAGAAAGAAAATCTAATATCACTTGTATGAGAGTATATAGATGTTTTTGCTTGGAATTACGAGGACATGCCTGGGCTTGATCCTCTAGTGGCTATGTATCGCCTCAATATTAACTCGGATGCGAAACCAGTCAAACAGTAGCAGCAACAATTCCGTTCAGAAATAATGGAAGCAATCTAGTCAGAAGTCAGAAAGCTTATAGACTCTGGCTTCATCAGGGAGGAACAACACCCTGATTGTGTAGCCAATATCGTCCTCTTTATTAAGAAAAATGGGAAGATCTGGATTTGTATCGATTTTCGTGATCTAAATGAGGCCTGTCTCAAAGATGAATTTCCTCTCCCAATCACGAATGTCATGATTGACAATATGTGGGTTTGAACGAATGTCCTTATGGACGGATTCTTAGGATACAATCATAATCAAAATGTACCCTGATGATGAAAAGCATACTTCTTTCAGGACACCACTGGGGGTATATTGCTATACTGTCATGCCCTTCATACTGAAGAACGTGGGGGCAACATAACAGAGAGTTATGAATGCAATTTTTCATGAACACATCTGTAAAATAGTAGAATGCTACATCGACGACATTACAGTAAAAAGCCGCACCAGGGTGACCACATAGCAGATCTGAAGACAGTTTTGAAATCATCGAGCACATCAGTTGAAGATGAACCCCACTAAATTTTTTCTGGGGGTAGCCAGCGGTAAATTCCTAGGATTTATTGTGACATCAAAAAGAATCTACCTCGATCCAGAAAAAATCCGTGCCGTCCAAGAGATGCAATCTTCGAGGAATCTCAGGGAGCTTAGAGGATTGCAAGGGCGATTAGCATATATCCGGAGGTTTATCTCAAATTTCTCAATATGATGCCAACCCTTCATTAAATTGATGAAAAAGGGCGTCTCATTCATTTGGGACGATGCCTGCCAACAAGCGTTCGAGGAGATCAAACGATATCTCACGCAACCACCCGTCCTTACAGCTCCGGTTTCAGAAAAAACCTTTCCTGCTATATGTTCGAGCGATGGATCATTTCTTAGGAGCTTTACTAGCCTAAAACAATAACCAGGGACATGAGTAGATAATCTACTATCTGAGCAGAAACATGATCAGAGCCAAACATCAGTATAACCCGATCGAAAAGGAATGTTTGGCATTGGTGTTCGCCGTCCAGAAAATGCGACACTACTTGGTGGGCCAGACTATAAATGTCATATAAAAAGTCAACCCTTTGAGGTTGTTCATGATGAAGCCATCGTCACTAAATGGTCGACTGACAAAATGGACCATACTGCTCTCCCAATATGAGATGCATTTTCTACCACAAAAAATCATGAAGGGACAAGCGCTAGAAGATTTCCTGGCTGAACATCCAAATCTGAGAGTGACCGAACTTTATGAGGATCTCCCATATGAGGTCGTTGAAATTTGTCTAACCCAGACATCTTTTGAAGGACAGGTGTGACGACTCTTCTTCGATGGTGCAGCGAGAGCAGGTCCGCAAGGGCATGTTATAGCAGGAGTGGGGGTAGTACTAGTTTTCCCACAGAACTACGTGATCTCTCGTGCACTCTCATTAACTGAGCCATGCTCCAACAATATAGTGGAATACAACGGCCTCTTGATTGGAATGCAAATCGCCGATGAGATTGGCGTTAAAAATCTCGAAGCATACGGCGACTCTAAACTCATCGTTAACCAAGTTCACGGGGAGTACGAAGTCGAGCATGAAGACTTAGTACCTTATTTCAACGCAACTATCTCTATGGCCGAGAGGTTCAAAAACTTTTACATCAACCATGTACCACGCCAGTAAAATGCGCATGCAAATGCACTGGCATCTCTTGCTGCTTAGCCCTTTCAGCTGGAGTAATAGAGAAAATACTTGTCTACAATCACGACTTGTATTGCCCAAGAATCGTTTTTGAAGATCACCAAAAACTGACAAGAGACTGTCAAGCCAAAGAAGCTCTAGAGACTTCGACAGGTCCAGAGCCTAGGGATTGATGATTCCCGTACATTGAATATACATTGTATGACATCTTGTCTGAGGATCCAAAAGAGGCGGTTGCCATTAGAAGGAAAGCCCCCAAATTCTACTTATAATGCGGTCACATGAACACTGATCACCGATCACTTGATCGGATCCTCCTCCGCTGTTTGTCGCAAAAGGAGGCACAGGAAGTACTCAAAGAAGCGCATGATGGCATGTGAGGAGCTCATCAGCCTGGTCCGAAGCTTGGGGCTCGACTCCGAATACTGGGATATTATTGGCCTAAAATGATCCCAGACGCTATCACTTATGCCAAACGATGTTATGCCTGTCACGTCCATGGTGATTTCATCCATCAAGTATCAGGATATCTTCGCTCTACAACCTCAACCTGGCCATTTAAGATGTAAGGAATGGACGTGGTCGGCCCTATCAACCCACCTTCATCCAAAGAATATCAGTTCATCTTAGCTATAAACGATTACTTCTCTAAATGGGCTAATACTATTCCCTTGAGGGAGGTAAAGGCATCCTACGTGATCAAATTTGTTAAACATCACGTCATTTACCGCTTTGGTGTGCCACGATGGATCATTCATGACAATGGGTCCCAGTTCGTCAGTCAAGCTTTTCAAAGGTTCTGCGACAAGTTCAGAATTCAGAGCGTGTCTTCAACGACATACTACCCAATAACCAACGGCCTTACAGAAGCTTTCAACAAGACTATTGGAAAGCTTCTCAAGGAATTCGTCTCAAAAAGCCAACGTGATTGGGATGACAAATTAGGTGAATGCTTATGGGCCTATCGCACGACGGTTCAAACCTAACGAAAGCTACACCATTCTTTTTGGTATATGGGTGTGAAGCTGTACTCCTACTGGAAATTCAGATCCCATCTCTACGTGTCGTCTTGACGGCAGAGATGACAAATGAGGAGAAGCATCGACTGCGACTCCAAAAGCTGGAGGTTTTGGATGATAAATGCCTACAAGCTCAACAACAAATAAAGCTCTATCAAGCTCGAATTATCAGAGCCTTCAACAAAAAAATCAAGGAGCGCTTTCAAGAAAGGTGACCTTGTCTTAGCCATCAGAAGACCTATGGTGATGACACATAAGACCAAGGAAAAATTCTGACCCAAATGGGAGGGACCATTTGTAGTAGAGTCAGTCTACTCAAATGGAGCATATCGCCTTATAACCTCAGACACTGATACACTTATGATGTCAATTAATGGCAAATTCTTGAAAAAATACTATCATTGATAGCATTCTTGTTTTGATCAGGTTAATACTACACCTCTGATCAAAATCCAAGATGTTTGGGGGAACACCAAAGAAAAGCTCCTTTCTTCCTCCACTAGATCACATCACGGTCGATCAGTGTCAAACCGATCGAGTGCTAGTTACATCATGATGTATGATGTAAACATTGAAGAAGAAACAAAGTGCAAGACTTCAGTTTTAGCCTTGGTGCTTTTCTCTTAATCTTCTATAAACATCCGATGCCTCCGATGGTTAAGGATAGAGGAAAATGTTGGCTTTTAAATCCAACATAAGTCTTCGACAACTCATCATGCTGAGAGGAATAGCATTGCTAGCCTAACTCAAACGGTAGTTGGTAAAGGCTCACCAAATCCTTTGATAGTTGAGGGTTTGCTAAAAATCCTAAAGGAATTGGTCCCATCCTCTCCTCCAAAATCTCCTACCAATTCTCACCCACAGAATGATAGGATCACAAAAACACTTGTGTTCATTTCTCCAACAAAATGAACTGGGATTTGTCACGTTAACAGTAAACCTCCAACAAGCCGAACTTCATAATCGTCATTTTTGTCAAGTTAAAATTACACCTCTGACATTCTTTCCACTTGTCAATTCTCATCAATAGAATGACAAGTCGTCAAAGTTGCTCCTATCGCAAACCAATTTTTGTCAAATTAAAATTACACCTCTGACATTCCAAATTCCACTTGTCAATTCTCATCAATAGAATGACAAGTCCTTGAAATTGCTCCATCGCAAACCAATTTTTGTCAAGTTAAATTATACCTCTGACAAATTACTGTTAAGCTTAACACCACACCTCTAACAGTGATTAAGTTGCTGCCAAGTTTAATATTAAACCTCTGACAGTCACTTTTTCTCAAGCTTTCATATCGAAGCTGAGATGAGTGATGCTAAGTTTAACATCACACCTCTAGTGTCCAGTTTATTGCTAAGTTCAACAATGCACCTATGACAATGACTTTTCCTCGAACTTTCCCATCAAAGTCGAGATGACTAATGCCAAGTTCAAAATTACACCTCTAGCATTACCTTTACTGTTAAGTTTAACATTACACCGATGACAGTGATGTTTTTAGTCTTCCCAAGTGAAGCTGAAATTCCTGTTGAGTCAAGTTAATATCACACTTCTGACCCACATTCTTGTCAAGTTAATATCACACCTTTGACAGTAATCTTAAATTCCCGAAATGAAAATTTTCCCAACTTTGACTTGTTAAGTTAATTATCGTATTTCTAACAAGTCAAGACTTCCTACTTCTATATGTAATTTTCAATGCAAAAAAGAAATTCAAGACATATAAGAAGACAAGAAGAAGTATCAATTTTATTGATAATCAAACATATGAAAGTGATACAAGACGCTCTCTTATATAATAAGATTGAGTGTTACAATAAAGGAGTACAAAGAAGTCCCTCTCTCTCAGTGAAAGTTGCACTCACTCCTCAAGACATCTACATTGCTCCAAATACAAGATATTTAGAAGAGCACTGAAGAAAGGTTCCTCTCTTCTTCCATTGAATCATGTCACAGTTGATCAGTGTTGAGATGATCGGATACTGATTACATAATGATGCATGATGTAAACAATGAAGAAGCTTATCGCTAACCGAGAACAATGGTGTTTCTTGAGGTCGATATGCAGAGGAACATTCTGATTCCATTGACCAACTGGTGTGGGTCGTAACCCTTTGCTTAATGAGCATCTCCACTACTAGAAAGTCATCTAATGAGCATGGGTTTTTCGTCGATGTCACTTCTGGGGGTAAGATTGGTGAAGGGAGAATCCGAGACCTTACTGGTGACGTCCTCTTTCCCGTGACCTGCAAGAGGATCATACCCACCACCATACCCACTGTGACCATGACAAACCCGAGACATTGCTGGTGCATCATGTCCAATAAGGCCTTGACGGGTATCATTAACCATGCGAAGCCTCCCTGCCCATGAACAGAAGCTTTGATTCCCCGAGTACTCGCCAATCGAACAAGCTGGCTGGTCGAAATATTCTCCCAAGTGCCCAGTAAAGACACAGAAGACTGACTGAAGTTGTCAGAACCTGCAAGAAGCAAAAAAACCAAAAAAAGTTAACATTCTGTTAAGGTAGGAATAGAAAAGTTGAAGGTCAGACGCGAGACAGAAGTTGTGAACTTTAGACGTGGAGTTAACCAGGTCAATCTGAACACGATCTGGGGTTAGACGTGCGTCTAAGATATAAGATGTGAGGTAGCCCAAACGCAGAGGTCGCCACACCCGCGTTTGAGATATATGGGTTACCACATTTACGTCCAGAGGTCTCAAAAGAGCTAGAATTCTCTTAAGTTAAGAACCTCAAATGCAAACTTTATGTACAAAGCCCGCGTCTCAATATCCAAGTTCAGAGTTTATTACACTCGCGTTCAAAGGATTTGTGAGTTAGAGTTCAAAGTCAGTCAGCTTATACTTCATCAAGAAGCCTGAAAGACGTGACTTCCGAACACAGGTGCATCAATCAGATTTCAAGAGAAGATCAAGACATCAAATTTCTTCAATGGACAGGAAAATGAAAACTCAGTGGGACTGGGTATATCATGGCGACAAATAGCTCCTACCTGGGGGAGAATTCTCTAGAAGTTGAACTTTATTCATCAAAGCGCAACCGTAAAAGCACTTAAAACGATGCTTTTTGATCTTGAAATTATTTGACAGTGATAATCTTCAGAGAAGATTGAAGACAAGAATGGAAGCTTTAAGTTCTTACTGTTCATTGGAACACATCCCCTTGAAGGAAAGATAGACAAATCAAAATGAAGACCTTCAAAGCGCATGCTCTCAAAGGAAAACAGTCTAAGTAATGGACTGTTAAGGGGATGAGGCTTATTTATAGGCAAGCCATAAGGCTTACAATTAATGGCATAAAATTCAAAGCCATCAGCCTTAATTCTCGCACGAACATCAAGTCCAATAAAGAGCTGACGCGTAGATTACCACTTTGGGAAACATTAAAGGACACAAGTCCCCAATCGTCAACGCCGACTTGACATTAAAAGATCCAACAAGATCTTTAAGACGGGTTGCATGTGACGCTTAGGAAGCTGCGTTGGGCGTGGACTCAAAGGTCGTAACAAGTCCGCGACCTTTCACAGACCTGAGGGCTGCATTCCTTTCATTCCTACTGAAGAGGCCACAACCGCGTCTCCTGAAGTGGTTCAGAGCCGCATCTCCTCAGCAAGCTAGGACCATCCTCCACGACTATTCAAGGTTGCGTCATGAGTTCACACCCATTCACAAGACTTGAAGGCTGCATGCTAAAGCCGCGTCTCAATCATGCACTCAGTACAACCTTAATTTGCGCCCTATTAAGGGACCAGAATCGCGTCTCTGTTGAGTCAGAGCCGCGTCCTCACCAACCAGCTGAGAAACGCATGTCATTCTTGAGGAGCCTTAAACTGCGTCTCTACTACAAATGAGAGTCGCATCTTGCTCAAGGACTTGGTGCAATCTGAGTTCATTATTCACGGTCGTACCCTATCAAATCGACTAAGGACTACGTTTGCACAAATAGTCAAGGAACACGACTATGAAAACTGAGTTCATCCAGGCAGCAAAAGAGTTTGAAAGGATAAAGACGAGGCAAAATTTGAGAACTTTTATTATTTGACTCAAAAATGATAAAAGTAACACAAACACTCTTGTTCAACAAATGGTGTGTTACAAAAAATGGGACGATACAAAAAGGAGAAGAAGGTCAATAATCCTGCTTTGCCAAAGAACGGATTTTTCCCGAAGGCGACGCATCTCGTGCTGACATGCCCTTTCAGCTTCCACCAAAGCTTGGGCCCGCATTCCTCAGACAAAAATCTCTTCGTAACCAATTGTGTCTGAAGAGACTCCAACGTCGAGGAGTGAGCAGCAAGATCCTCTTGGACTAGCTTCCTGGCAGCCTCTGACTCTTCCAGCCTTTTTCTGACAACAACAAGTTTCTGCTCGTTGACTTCAATCAAGACTCGCGCCTTAGCAATAGTAATTTGAGCAGTAGCGATAACTTGCTCCGCACTTTGGATGATGACTTCAGATTCCTTTGAATCACCAACCAGTCTTCGGTAATCAGCTTGGAAGTGCTGGAGATGGAAGGCTTCTTCAGCCATTTGCTCCTCTATCTCTTTTCGCTCGTGTTCTTGAGCGGCGAGGAGCTTGCTCAGTGTCGACCGAGCCTCATCCATTGAGCCAGCATTCTCCAGGGTCTTGAGCTCCTTCAGGTGACTCCCCAGCTGCTCAACCATCACCAAGCATGCCCTAGCCTGTGAAGGACTCCCAGTGTGACTGATGTTCTCGATTTGATTCTCGAGAAGCATCCGGGCAAACTCAAAGGAACTGCCCCCAGAAAGGACCAAGTCGATACAAGGCCTCATGGATGCAAAAAAATTGTCACATCATTTCACGTGCTAGCTTTACCATGATATCATTAGTTAGAGATATCCATACTGATGTACTCTCGGACCCCCTTTTTATGACAGAACGAGAGACGGGAATCAATTCAACTTGTGCAGGGGTGAGGTCGACAACAGGCTCATCAAATACTGAGGTTATCGCCAATGCCTCCGGGACAGTTATTGTTGTAGTAGCTTCCACAGTAACAGAAGCAACAGCAAACTCCACGGCACTGGGTTCCCCGGCCGAAGTTTGAACTGTGCTATCTTCTGCACCAAGGATTGCCGCAGGATCCTCCACTTGAACTACTCCAGTGCTCTCTATAAACCATAACATTAACCGTTAGTGATAATGATGAAAAGGAGAGTATCCAACACGTGTTTTCTCTTACCAAGTTGAGGATCTGAAGATGACAAATCCCCGGATAAGCTACTTGGGGATGAGGGCTCCCTGATCTCAGCAGTTGCACGCTCATGAGGCATCCCGGTAGCGGAAGCTTCAAGGCCTCCTGCTGGGCCAGCATCTGGATCATCTCCTCAATAAGAGAAGAGGTTGTGGCTTCACTACCGGCAGCCAGCCCTGTAGAAGAAAGTCAAAAGGAAATATTAGAATTCATTCCTAACTTGATGGAGAACCAGTTCAGGAGGACAGAGGAAATACCTTCAGTAGCGGCAATCCCTGCTATCTGCTAAACGATCGCAGGACGTATCCCTGTATCTCTTCCTCTGAGATATGTGAGAATTTGCTTGTGTCAAGAAGAGCGGGTTCATCGCCAAAATTAACGTCCTCGCCAGAATAATAACCATGTTCTTTGAACGAGCAAAATGATAACTCGACACTGGAAGTCTCAGTAATCGAGGCATTATCGTTGAAGACCCCGGTAGTAGGGCTGGGTTCGATAACCTGCGAGGTGGGCATCAATACACTGGGAGACCCAGGTTGTTGCACCTCCACCCTTCTCCTATGAGATGAAGAAGGTCCAAGTTGAGTCGAGACTCCCGGAGTCTCAACATCATCCTTCCTCACCAAGTCGACTTCGGGTCGCTCGACCTCTTCAGCCATGACAGGTTCACCCACGAGCTCTCCCTCCTCTAGGATCATGGGACCCCTACTGCGCAGACCTCGGGAAGAAAGGACGGGGACTTCTTCCTCCTCTTCTTCTTCCTCCTCATGCTCCTCAACACTAGGAGGAACTTCTTCAGGCAACGAAGCTTCAGCCTCAAATTCCCTCCTGGCCTTTTTCGGGCTAGGCTCACCCTTGGAAGTAGAGCCGCGGGAACGTTTGGCCACGGCCTGCCGACTCTTTTTAGCTGGTTGCCCCTTAGGTGCTACTATCCTTGGCTCCATCCCTGCTTCCCCTCCTATTTCCCTCTCGGCTTCCTGATACTCGTTCATACCTCGCATGCGTTTGTTGGACTCCAACTTGGTTTTGTAAGATGCCTTGATGCTCTAAATGCAAGAGGTATTTATTTTCAAAATTAGGCATCCTACTAGCAAGGAAGTATCACATGCAGAAACCGAGACTGGTGTGATAATTGGGCGTCTTGTGAGGTGGCTGAAAACAGTTTTTGTCCCTCTAGCTACACTGTAGTATCATGCCCGAGCACCTTCGAATAAGTTTCCACTAAAGTAGAGGCTAGTGTTAGGGTTACCGACATATAATTGATCATAGCCGAACGGCCGAGCAAAACGACTAGGCACGTAAGGCTCGATCGTACATGAATCTTCTTACCGGAAGATCAGGTGTCCAGGCTGAATATTAATTAGCCACCAGAAGATTCCTGATGGCAGCCTTGTGAAGTCATCTGGTCCAGTAAGGTCGGCAAACTTATCCCCGTAAGACACATCAGAAATCTCGGGGAAGCAACAGTCAAGCTGGTAATTCAAACTGTTTAGAATGAAATTCCGAACATAGAACATGTAGTAATGAGACCAGCTCGAATTCTTTAGCCTCGTCATGAAGGGAACGAAGCCATTGGAGGAAGGCACAACCATCAGTGGGGACAGTGCTGATTGAGGTTTTACCTACACAATAATACAGAATTTCAGAACTTTTAAAACAGTAGTGCAAGGTGCTCAATTCTACCGCAATAGCAAGTGGCTATGCGAGTCGTGATCCACAAGGAGGGACTAGTGATGGAAGCTTTTTAGTAAGTTCTCTTTTATGCTACCATTAATGGTTAAAGTTCTTCTTTTAGTTCTTAAAAAGAAAAGAAAAATAAATTATCATGAAGTTAGGCAGAAAGTGAGAGATTGGGAAGATGGAGAAACCAGAATTGGATATGTACAAAGAAATGAAAAAGAATGATAAAAGAAGTGGGTGTTGTTGGTGTTCTAAACTAAAGAATAAAAAGAAAAGAAAGAAATTAAAAGTTACTTACCCCTTTTGTGCTCATATACCTTAGATTCGTAGCTACGACTTACCTTGTCTTTGAAGGTGATCAAGCATGGCGTGTAGGATCTTCCCCATTCCCAATCTACACTAAGAATAAAAGGGCAAACTATACTAGCAAGAGAATGGTTGTTCATCACCATAGGCCATCAAGGGCACTTGCAATGGCAAAGCAGTCTCGAGGCTAACTGATTAACTTGGATTGCAACACATTAGAGGAGAGTAAACGAAAACAAAAGTAAAGAAGAAAAAGTAACTTTGATTCAATTCAAATAACAATGAAAGAAGAGATCACTTATACTGGTGTCACCTGCAGTACAAGCTTGCTTTCATTCCTCCATAAAAGTATCATCTCCTCTCAGTTACATAAAGAAAATGAAAATTACATGAAAGAAAATAAAAACCTAAGTTACAAACTACAAATTAGCCTAAGTTCTACTCTCTGCTTGGTCATCCTTTGCCTTTGAGATTGCAGGTATTTATAGAAAAAATGCAGAGGTTAGAGGAGTATGAAAATAGGGAAAGCTAGCTATTTCTGAATTTGAATCCTCTCCTTATCTCCAAACTTGATTTGATGTAGATATTCAGTTCTAATCTGCAGTTTGTTGGCGTGTTGATTGCTGAATATCACTTATCAAATAATAGAATTAGAAATAGTGATCAACATAAGTTGTAGCCCTATAAGTCTGCTTTCTGGATTATCTTGAATCATCACATTTGAGATTCGGTAATGAACGTTATGATTCAAATACTAAAATGTATCCAGTCAGAATCTGAGTCAAACTTGCTTCATCTCATCCGTTGATCTTCTCTCTATCCATTTGTCTCTCTGCACTTGATATTATCCTTGGTTGATCTTTAGCAAACCAAAATGGATTTATAAAAATCTAAATTTTATCGGTTTCCATTTGGTGTTATCTTTCTGATTTACTCAGATCTTCAGCTGAACATTTGTACCAATCCTTGATTTGTTCTAACTAGATCTGGGATCATCCTCAGCTAACCAAATAGATCCAATTAAATCTGATTTTAACTGGTATTTATTTAGTTTAATCCTCTTTCTCTTCATTATTATCTTCTGCAAAATAGATATTTAAGACAAGGAAATTAGCAGATTTATTACACGATAAATGTAGGAGTGTAATGAAAAGAATACAAAATATATGTACGATCAAGTGCATAACATACCAGGCCATCAGATACGTATAGGGAAGCTCGATCCTGGATTAGGGGTATTCACTTCTGGCCTTCCTTCTAAGTCTACCACTGGCCTGCCCTGGGAGTTTACAATGGCCTCCACTTGGCACAGGCTTTTGACCAGAACCCGTAATCCACTCTGAATTTCGGCTACCATCTCTGGAAGGAGAGCGATAGACTTCCCGAAGGCAAGCAAGACCGCCGAGTATACCACATCAGTAATGATTACTTCATGTGGCACTGTTGGCACCACACAACGCTTCAGCCACAACATAAGGAAGCCCGCCAATAGAGCCCGATCAGAAATGGGAACTCGGGCCTAGTGATGAAAACTTTCAAAAACCGTATTAGGTCTGAAAGCATCGTTGTTCGACTCGGTGGTGTAGGAGCTTGTAGAGGCATTAATCCTCTTAGCAATTTCCTCGTCAATGCAAGGGGCCAGACTAGTCACCGGGCTATCTTTCTCAGTTATGTCGTTGAATAGATAGCTCGCCCAGGACATCTGCTTGACACCCCTATTCCTCCAAGAGGATATTTGCCCCGCGGATATGGAAGTGACATAACACTTCCCAGTATGTCTCGTACACCTGAGGGTTCTCTTTTCTTAAGAGGTGAAGTTCCTCAGAAGTCGAGACATATTCTTCATAAGGGCATCTGCCATAACTAGCACCGAAACTTCATATAGCTCATAAAGAGCGAGCCCCATCTCTCTGACTAGGGTAAAGAATGTGCCTATCAGAGGATTATAATGTTCCAAGATGCCATAAAAATTGTGGGAACGCTGCGGGAGGCGATAGTGTACGGCCCTAACCGAATGGTATAATCCCACCTGTTGCAGCAGAGCCCCAAGCTTGACAAGAACAAATCCAACCATTCTACCCCACCATGATTTGTCAGTAGAATGGACCCACCCGAGCGGACGAAAGTCGACAGGAAAATCACCCCTAACTTTTAAGAACTGATTGATGAAGGGGGCGGCAAGCTGAGGGGTTTCTCCTTTCGGATACTCGGCCTGACTAACCCGGGAAATAAATCAAAGACATCTTTCCCATTGCCAACAGGGTATGCTTCCTTAGCACCTAATCTGCGAAAGACACGCTAGAGACAAACCGGGAAAGATCTCACTCCATCGTGCGATGAACAAACATATACTGAAGATAGGACAAGGAATACTTCCTCTCCATATTGGAAAGAAAGAACCTCATGTTCCCTATCTGACGAAGCCACTTATAATCTCCGTCATGCAGAATCCTATCATCCTCGTCAATGGCATCATCAAAGAAGAAAGCAGGCTTCCTTAGCGGAGTATGAGAATTCGTCTCGAATAGACCGTCAGAGATAATCTCCCAAAGGGTCACCATACTGGCTTTGGAAATTCTCTCCTTTCGCTCCTTTGACTTACCAGTAGTCACAGGAGCAGTCTTCTCAAGCATGTAGGTCAGGTTACGATTAGCACCACCCACGTGCCCAAAGTGGCACTTCTGGGACAGGGTGCTAGAAGAGTATCGCACTGCAAAGAAGACAATATTTAGTCAAAAATCTGAAACAAAATGGCTAGATTTTTGAAATTCAAACGCAGGAATGAATTCAGACACGGGAATTAGCAAAATCCGGGTCTAGACTCAAAAGTATGAGGCCTGCATGAAGCCCGCATTTCAAAATTCATAACTTAGAAATTTCACTTAGACGCGAGATTCAGTGAAATTTGCGCCTGATCTTAAAGACGCGAAGATCATAGGAAGTCTGCGTCTGAACCTCCTACACTTAAAAAAAAAAATTCTGAGTATTGAGCTCAAAACACAGGACACAATGAGGCTCGCATTCAACAAATAGATACGGACTCAAGTTGATGAAGTGAAGGCACAGAGGTCGTCAAACCTGCGTCTTGCCTACCAATTCAAGAGTCGCGTCTGAAAATCAAGCATGGGCATGAGCCTCGCGTTGGCGGTTCACCTTCAAAAGAGACTTAAGAGTTAAGAGAACTCTTTAAGCCGCTTTAATGGTGGAAACCAGTTCAGCTGCCATTTTATTACCTGAAATGGTTGCCTCTTGCATGGAAGAACCATCCATTTGAATCTCTGGAGCATAGCGCTCGAGGATGAAGAAGCAGGTTTGATCTTCGGTGCCATTTCGACCGTGAAATCGGTGATAAAGACGATAAAACTGGAAAATAGCTTTTAAGTTTTTCTTAACCCTTGATATAAAGCATAACGAAGAAGAAGAAGAGTCTAATGATGACTCTTGAAAGACTGTTGTCTTTTATAGACACAGTGATCTGCAGAGATACGCGGCGCGTGTCTCAAGGCCTAATCCTCGCCCGATGCGTGGCAAGCGTCCTAAATGGATGCGAATTTTACGCGTTAAAAGGGAAAGACGTCCCCTCAACTCCGCCAGACACGTGGCAACGCGCCCAGAATGCACGACTCGCGTTTTAACAAAGTCGCGTCCCTCTAAAGGTCGCGTCTCTTCAGCAAGACCAAAGCTGCGTCCAGTCAACAGGGTGAGAACTGCGTCTTTACTCCAAAGATCGCGTCCCTCCAAGAGGTTGCGTTTCTTCAGCAAATTAATAGATGCGTCCTCACTCTGAGTGAGGACTGCGTCTCTAGAGTAATGCGACCCTTGCGTCTACAAGACTCGCATTCAGTCTTTGCTTCTGTAATCAGTTTAACAGTACACTGGCACAAGCAGATGACTGTATACCAACAACCAGCTCAGAGCACTGAGGAGGTCTAAACTGCGTATCTAGACACTCACCACGATCATCTCTGGTAGCTTCAAAGAGTTTTACAATACACTCATGAAGACCACATTCCAGACAGGATCAAGCTCAGGGCATCTCAAATGATTGTCAATCCAATCATGAAAAGTATGAACTCGACTAAAGTCCAAAGTATTTCGAAATCCGTCCCAGTTAACCGCGAAACATCAAAAACTTTGGAGGGGGTTCTGTAGACTGTCTAAAAATCATTGAGGATAAGTCATCAGAAAGCAGATTCCAAAATCTAGACGCAGGGCTAATCATAGCCACTGTCGCAACACCAAGACGCGATGGTCAAGACCCGCGTCTTAATATCACTGCAATGACCAAGACGCGAGGATCGAAACCCGCATTTCAGCATCACTGCAGTAGCATCACTACAGTACCAAGACGCGAGGGTCGAAACCCGCGTCTCTACTTTACCACAATGACAAAGATGCAAAACCCGAAGCCCGCGCCTCACATAAAGCTTGACGTAGAACTTGAAGCTCACATTTCAACCAAATGTGACGCTCAAGCGTTACCTCAACGATTAAACGCGAGACCTGAAGCTCACGTTTCAACTACAGAGCAACCCTGCGTCCCTGTTATAACTGCCCTCATTATTGGGTCAATTACTGCCTACGAAATGAGGAAGTTAACCCCCATTATGGAGTGTTTTAGGGGACACTTTTACCCTCTGAAACCTCTATAAATAGCCCAGTTTGCTATGGAAGAGGGGTCAGAAATTTTTGGTCAGAAGAACTCCAGTCATAAGCCATAGAAAGACCAAGATCTCCAGCTAAAAAAAGAGAGAGTTCAACTCTTCTAACAATTTGCTGAGTTCAAGTTTGTTCTTGCCTAAAGTCTCTTTGAGATTTTTGTTGGACAGAAGTTGTGTTACTTCGTCCATCGTCCTAAGAGAAGATTCCCAAGAGGTCTCGATGTTCACCTGGTCAACGAAAAATAAGATTTACTTTCCATCGCCACATCAAGAACCCGACACTAAACAAAGGGGAGATTTGAGCTTGAATATCTTCCCTCTCTTATAAAAGGATTATCGATTTGTTGTAATTTTCTTTACAATCAAATAAAGAATTTACACACACCTCAATTTTCCCACCAAACAAATGTAGAAATAATATATATATATATATATATATATATATATATATATATATATATATATATATATATATATATGTATATGAATAATTTGTAAATCATTAAATCTTCTTTCTAATGCAACTTAAATTAACGCAATATCGTTTCAGAGTAGAAAGTTATCAATATAATACATAAAGCTATCAAATCAGAAACTGTAAACTATTTTCAAAACAATCATAGACTTCAAGCTAATATTTGACACCTTTAACATTTGAATCAGAAAATGATTATTGAATAAAAACTGTAGCCCTGAAAGTTATCTTTAAAATGCAATTTAAATCATGTTATTTGAATATAGGAATAAAAAGTTATGATAAGAAAGCTAAAAGGGTCTCAAGCAAATCAGCACAACTAAAATTGGTTAAAATCCAAAACCCGATATATGTGTACTTGAAATCTAAAACCGGCTAAACCGAAAACCAACCATATTGAACTTGTGTGTGTATGTGTGTGTGAACTTGAACATATCAATACTTGTCTATCTTATACAGGATCTAAACACAAACTTAATCTAAACAAACTGAAGTCTTCATGTAGAACTCCTTCTCCAAGCCGATTCGATCCAAACGTGATCCAAAGAGCTTGACTCCAATTGAGTGCTAGATTCGATCTTGCCATGCGAGCTCTTGAATTTACATGTATTAGCTCCAAAACTCCCTTGTTGAAGCTAAAAACCTACTAAGATCTTGATCAATAAGTGAAACTATATAAACATAAGATCATTAGTAAACTAACCTTCATAAGTTAGTCATCATTAAAACTAAGGTAAAAGGCCTCTGGGCTACCAATCTCCCCCTTTTTGATGATGATAAAACTTATGAGGTTATATATGCATGGATTAAAGATAAGCTTCATAGAAGCTCCCCCTTAACTCATGTATAGCAATAAACAAATAGATATTCAATGAAATGCATAAACTAAACACAAACATATATGCATAAGCAACAATATAAACATGCATATATAAACTCTTTAAATTCTTCCCCCCTTTTTGTTAATTCATCAACAAAGAGATGAAGACAACCAAAGAATAAAGATATATATGCGATATACATTAATGTAGAGGAGAGACGTTAAGTTAGCTCCCGCTGCATACATGTATTACATGAAGAAGGGATAACTAGGCCCTAACCTACATAAAATATAATATACAATGTATAAATGGAGATGATGTTAAGCTCCCCCTACACACGTGTACTACATAACGAAGAGAGGTCAAGCTCTTCAATATGGAAAGTACACTCATCATGAATCTATATATGGAGGAAATGTTAAACTCCCCTTGCATATAGGCAATACACATCAACAAATTTTAAAACGAATTTTTTTTTAAAATAATTTTTTGAAATTTCTTGAAGTCAACAAAATTAATTATGATACCAACGAAATCAAATTATAGTTGACAAAACAAAAATTGGTACCAGTTGTTAAAAAAAAAATTTAAGATACCAATAGTAGTTTTGATACCAATTGAAGGTGAAATATGATGTACATTTTGATACTAAATAAATACCAATTGAAATGATTAGCAATTGACATACCAATTGAAATACTATTTGAAATCAATGTATCAGCTTATAAATATACCAATTAACAATTAGAATAAAATCAAGCTTAACATAAATATAATTAGTTCTTTAAACATGAAAAGATATTGTAGAACAACCACAATCAAATCATATATATGTATGTATGACAATGGAAATATCAATTGAAATTGATATTAATTGAAATTTGAAGCATACATGTATAAGAAACACATATGAGTATACAAATATAAAATTTCATTAAGATTAAGTGTATAACTCATACCTACCACCCTTATCATGCATAAGTTTAAAAGATATTCATTAAGGGTATACAAGGCATGGTCGCCAATTCAACTGCCCTTGGAAGGTAGGGGTTTTCAAAAATATGATTTGAAAATATTTTAACATATTTGATTACTACCAATTGAAGAATAAAGACTAGTTTTAATGATAATTTTGAAAACTAGTACGAAATCCTTAAAACAAAAAATAAAACATGAATATATCCATGAGAATATGAAAATCACACAATAATTGACACTCAAATAGCAATAAAGCACATATATGCTCATGAAATGAAAATTATGAGTAAACACCAAACATAGAGTGTATGAATCATGTAATAACAAAATCATAAAGATAAGACATCGAAGCTCATATGAATTTTCTTTTATCAAAAACATGAAAATCATCAAAACTTAGTCAAGCATCAAGGGTATATGTATGTTTTGGTAAAACTAAAGGTATACATACATATCTCAAGCATAAACGAGTCCATAATAAAATATTGCATGAAAAGTAGGTGACTCTAGGATAGACATGTATATTCATAAGAAAAAAATTAACATACACATGAAGATAAATATATTTTTATGAAAACGTGTACAAAAATAGGGAAAACAAGTATAAATGAAAGAATAATCAAAACTAGGTGATACATGTACATCCAATGGGTACAAATGAGCAATAATGCACAAACACATGATAAACAAATGTGGCTCATTAGTTGTACAAGTATAAACACAAGTTTTAATAAAAGTTCCATCTAAACAAGTAATCAAAAATATGAAGTGCAAAATCATAAACCAATGTGATCATTAGGGTAAATGCACATGTTTTAGAGCTAAGATATACATAATAGGAGATAGACTTGTATCCTTTCAAAAGGATTTGATCTTGGATCCTTCCCACTCAAAATCAACCCTCCAACATTCGAATACAAGATCCACTCCGTTGAAGTTGATCTATACTATTTTAAGTATCTATAAACCAAAAATCAAGTGTTTAAATACTTTTTGCCCATCCATCAAGCGACGCAAAATGGACGGCCGAAAGTAGTGAGTTGGTTAGATCTATGTCTTTAGACATACAAATTCTCGATCCGGCCATTTCATTATGATCTAAACATTTAAAAACCCTATAAACTAATTTTTGTTAGATTTCAAATGTTCTACACCGTTAAACTAACCAACTCACTATTTAAGCCGTCCGTTTTTCCCCTACTTGATGGATGGGCAAAAAGTATTTAAAACACTTGATATTTGGTTTATAGATACTTGAAATAGTATAGATCAACTTCAACGGAGTGGATCTTGTATTCGAATGTTGGAGGGTTGAATTTGAGTGGAAGGATCCGGGATCAAATCCTTTTGAAAGGATACAAGTCTATCTCTACATAATAGCTAAACTATAATGCGAACACAAAATATGAATCCATATAAATATAGGTGTATCTCAAATACTGCATATGTATATCACAAGTCTAATTAACATGACATTTAACATAATAATCATAGAAAATCAAAACATGCTAAAAGTCAATCAATGAGAGTATGTAAACAAAATGGGAGTTGGAGATAGTTACCAAAACTAATAGGGCTAATCTCTAGATCTCTAAACCATGGTGGTCCTCCCACCAAATGTCCTTGAAGGTGATGCATCTAATGTAGTGTCCATCAAACTCAAACACATCCACCATCAAGGCACCAAAACCTCTCACGTCATGTGAGAGCCCACACCGACATCAAATACAATAGGGATAAATTTTGGTACCCATACTTTCTTGAGTCCATGGGGGTTAGCACCTTTCCTAACTCAAATAAATTTGTTTACAAAATTTGAATCCTATCATAACAAGACTTTACAAGATGGCCCTTAGTCCATAATGTGTACAAGTGTGCACATAAACATACATAGAATCATGTGTGTGGGCATGATGAGCATGTATATGCCGTGGTTTGTGTGCATGCATAAGAGGAGCATGTTTCTTACGAAATATAGATTCCAATCGTGCGTGATTCATGGCACATTGGCTCAAAGTGGAGCCTAAACAATCTACACTCTTCTTCAACATACATATATCATTCTCAATGATTGAAGAAGAAGTAGAGCATGTAACATGTTTATCACTAGTAGATGGAGCACTAGAAATATGACAAACATGAGAAGAAAAATCATTTTTCAAATATTTATTTTATTTGAAACAAGTTCTAATTCTGTTGAAATCAAAACTATTTTATTTTTTAAAGAATTATTCTCTTTTAAAACACAATCGAGTTTTGAAGACAAAACCTCATTATTCTTTAAAACAACATCACAATCATTTTTATTCTTTAAAATTTTGTTTTCATTTAAGGCAAGGTCAAGTTGGGATTTTAATGAGTCCTTTTCACTTGAAATCTCAACCCTCTCTTGTAAAACTATTTCAAGTTTAGAAAATAAGTTTTTATTCTCTTTCAATTCAAAAGTTTATATTTGAAAAGTAAGTTCCCACAAACTATAGATAGTTCTTCATTTAAGACACGTTCATCCATATAATCATCACAAGAAGAACTAGCACTATTATCTAGTTAAGTATCTAAATGTACCTCAAGAGAGTCATTCCCTTGGATCATGAAGCAAGGTTGGTTGGACTTTTCTCTACTAGATTCTTTCTCCACATTGATTGTCGTTTATAGCTCAGGAGAGGTCAATGTATTCTATACTGCAAAAGCGGAATCACAATGAGAAACCATAGAAAGATAATCTTTGTTAAGTGTGTCTCTAAGTGCCACTAGGGCTTGTGCATTGGCCTCTATATGCTTGATATTACCAAGATAAGATTTCTTGGTAGCGGCATGGTAAACATGCAATCCTAGGGTTTTAAGGTGTACACTCATCCTATACTTTCATATATCAATGTTGGTAACATCATATATGGGAGTGGCCATGAAATCTAAGTGTATAAATAATATGTGTGCAAATGGCAAATCTTGATTAGCAAGCCAAGATCTCACTCCTAGGTGGTTAAACCTAATATCAGGAGCGTAGTCTCTAATACCAATTGAAAATACACCTAGAGGGGGTGAATAGGTGTATTAGCTAATCTAATGCAAATGAGGCGGAATTAAAAACTAATTGCAGCACACTATGTGTAACCAAAGAGTGTAGCCGAATTCCCGGTGAAGGGCTCTGGACTAACTCCTCTTGATACCTCTAAATAAGAGTTAAGGTGCTATATGAAGCTCTCTTGGTTCAACACAAGTATGGGCATACAGAAACAATATCTAGCGTGTATGATATGAACAATATAAAGCAATGGAAATATAAAAGATAGAGAGAGTTAAGAGATAGTGGATCAAACGCAAACACTAAGATATGTTTCAAGGTTCGAGCCACTGCTTTACGTCCCCGCCTTCACACAGAAGGAATTTCACTACATCCACACAGGAACTCCCACAAAGGGAACCTTCACTGAGGAATTCGCAATTATAAAGTTAGGAGTACACAATTTCTCTCTTTAACACAACCACCTCGTCACAAGAGGCAAGACACAAAGCTAAAATAACAATCACCTCTATACAAGAGGGACAAGGCACAAAGCCAACCAACAACCACAATCACCTCTACACAAGAGGGATAACCACAAACCCAAAGCAAAACCCCAGTCACCTCTACACAAGAGGGATAAGCACGAAGCCAAAGCAAACTACTTCTCTCAAACACCCCCACCTCTGCACAAGAGGTAAAGCACAAAGCCAAATCAAAGGAGGGATTACAATCTTGGTGATCAAAGATCACAAACAATTTTTTCTCGCCAAAACAAGATCCTATAGATAGGATAGATATGATAGCTAAAGTGTGAGAAAACAAGGTGTTTGGAAAATAAAATCACAAAGAATACCTGAAAAAAATACTAGAATGAAATAGAAAAGAAGATCAAAACCAATTTCCCAAAGACTTTCTTTTTCTTGATTTTACCAACCCTTGAATACAAATAAAAGATAGAGATTTGAAGCACAAAAACTCTTTTGAAACTCTTCAGAAAATGGGCAAGATGGCACTAGAAAACTTTTTCTCTTGAAACCCAAAACTTTGATTTTCAATGGAATTGTTGTTGTGATTTTAATCCATCCTAATGACCCTTTATATAGGTTTTAGAAAAATAAATTTAGAGAAATTTTACCAGGGTTAAAAGGAATAAATTGACTCTTAAAATTCAATAAAATACATTTTAAAAATATGTTAAAAATCAGTCTCCAGAAAATTAGCTGTTACTGCCAATATGGCAGACTATTGGTCAAATTTGAGCACCATTTTTAGGCCTAAAACGTCAGAATTTAGAAATAAATATATCGGAATAATTTGTAAATCTTTAAGGCATCTTTCTAATGCAACTTAAAATAACTAAATATCATTTTAGAGTAGAAAGTTATTAATAAAATACTGAAAAGTGTCAAATCAGAAACTGTAAACTGTTTTCAGAATAATAACAGACTTCAAGCCAATATTTTACATCTTTAACATTTGAATCAGAAAATGATTATTGAATAAGAAATGTAACCCTAAAAGATATCTTTGAAATGCAGTTTAAATCATATTATTTGAATATAAGAACAAAACGTTATGATAAGAAATAAAAAAGGGTGTCAAGCAAATCAGCAGAACTAAAACTAGTTAAAATCCAAAACCCGATATATGTGTACTTGAAATCCAAAACCAGTTAAACTAAAAACCAACCATATTGAACTTGTGTGTGTGTGTGTGTGAACTTAAGCTTATCAATACTAGTCTATCTTACACAAGAGCTAAACACAAACTTAATTTAAACAAACCGAAGTTTTCTTGTAGAACTCCTCCAAGCCGACTCGATTCAAACATGATCCAAAGAGCTGGACTCTAACTGAGTTCTAGATGCGATCTTGAAGCGTGAGCTCTTGAATCTACATGTTATTGGCCCAAAGGTCCATCACTCTAGTTTTGATAATAATTAACTCATGTAGTTATAGTACTAATGATCTTGTGTTTATTTAGTCTCAGATTTGTGATCAAGATCTTAGTAGGTGTGTAGCTTTAACAAAGGATTTAAAGTCAAGTTTTGGAGCTAACACGGTTTCATTCAAGAGCTATGCATCAAGATAACATCAAGTACTCAAGAGGAGTCTAGCTCTTTAGATCAAGTTTGGACCAAGTCAAGAAGATGAGAAGACTTCAAGTGAAGACCTTCAAGATTAAGACTTGTGTCTAGGTTTGTTTTATTTAGATTTTATTTTTAGTTAAAATGTAAAGGATAGAATAGTTGGTGGATTGCTCAAGTATACCATATACATTCACACTCTTGATTTAGATAAGTTTTCGTAAAAGGATTTTCATTTTGGAAAAATACCAGTTTCGTTTTTGGAATTCAAAGTATACATGTCTTTAACCAAACTTATTTTAGAGCTTAATGTCAAAAACATAGATATTTCATCATGTATGTGTAGTGAATCATTTCCATACACTCTATGCTTTAAAAGTTTTTAAAATATCTTATTTTTGTATTTGGAGAAGTTTTGGAAAAATAAGTTTTGGAAAAATCTATTTTGGAAAAATACATATTTTGTTTTTAGCCAAATTTATAAGTTATAAAAATAGTTCAAAATGTTTGTAACATGTCTTGATTTTACTCAAACATGTTTGTTTATCAAAGTATTATACTAAACTTATTTTTGTAGAATTTTAGAGATTCTATGGGATTTTATTTAAGTCAAAAAACCAAGTTTTTAATCCCTATTTAGTTCTGGTCTGGCTTCTGCCGGTCGACCGGACCGGTCGACCGAGCTATCGGTCGACCGACGTGCACAAACGTGCACTCCAGTTCTGGCTGGAGGGCCGATCGACCGACCCGGTCGACCGTTAGAGAGCTTCTGCTCTCTAGAAAGCCCCAGTCGACCAGGCCGGTCGACCGGCAGAGAGTGTCTGCTCTCTGTTCCAGGCCTCGGCCGACCGGGCCGGTCGATTGCTGGCCCAACGGTTAGATTTCTGACCGTTGGCGGTCGACCGGGCCGGTCGACCGACAGCAGTCCAGAGCTGCTGATTGGCCCCCAGCGGCTTGTTTTCTTTGGCTATAAAAGGGGGCTTTGTGGGACTGTTTTTAACATGATTTCAAGTGGGTTTTAGCACCAATTTTTCCTACTCTATTAAGAGGTTTTCTCCACTTGTTTTAGAGCCAAATACTTCCATTCAAAAGGAGAGTTTATCAAGAGTTTTCAAAAGTGATTTTTTGTGTTTTCCACCACAACTTCCATCCTAGGTTTTCTCATAAACACTTGAGCTATCCATTGCTATATCTACCTATAGAAGAGTTGTTGTGAGATTGTTTTTAGGTGATAAAAGTGTTGTGATCACCAAAGACTTCATCTTTGCTTTGAGGAGGCGGACTAGTGTGTTCGCGTTGTTTTGGGTTCTTGTGTCAACTCGATGTAGAGGTGCGACCTCGGCGAGCTAGTGGGCTTGCGGTGTGTTTGTTCTCGCGGGAACAAGAGAGGGACTAGAGAGTCCAAAGAGCTTGTAGGTGTTGCGGCAACAAGTGATCCAGTGGGATCGATTTTATTGGAAATCATAGTGTTAAAGGCGGGGACGTAGAGCAAGTGTGCTCGAACCTCGAAATAAATCTCACGTGTTTGCGATTACTCTCTCTATCTCTTACTTGTCTTTATATCTTGCATGCTTATATTGTCTTTATCTTTATATGCTTGATATATTTTTTGCTTAATTGTTATATGCTTGGGGATTGTTTGCTAACACTTGTATTCAACTAAGAGAGCCAACGCGGCACCTCAACTCTTATTTAGAGGAATCTTGAGGAGTTAGTGCAGAGCCCTTCACGGGGTATCCGGCTACACTCTTGTGTTATACTTGGTGTTTAGTTTAAGAAGTTTTATTTTGCATAAATAGTTTTAATTCTACATTAATTGACCATTAGATTGGATAGTCAACTATCACCCCCCTCTAGGTGATTACAATTGGTATCAGAGTCACGTGCTCTTGATTTGGGTCTAACAACCTAGAGTTAAAGATCCTTATTTTTAGCTAATCACAATATTTGTTCACACACTATGGATTTCATGTCACCTCCCACCTTTAACATTCTTAACATCCAAACTTGGAAGGTTAAGATGTCTTTATACCTCAAAGCCTTAGGGATTCATGTTTATTTTGCCACTATTAAAGATTCTTATTGTTTAAATGGCAAAAACATTAAGGCTAATGCAAAAGCCATCCATGCTTTGAAGAGTATCCTAAATGATGATTATTTATCTAGGGTTGCTAATCTTGATTCGGCTTTTGTAGTTTGGAATACCATCATCTCCCTTGGCGAACAAGAATAATACTATGCGGGGAGCGACTCGGATGTTGGAAGTGACGCTTCCAATGTGTGCTACATGGTCCAAGGGGATAACCCCTTGAGATAACTATCGAATCTGAGCTAGAAGAGGATGTTGATATGTCCTATAATGAACTTGAATCATTTTGTCAACAACTCCTAGAAAAATATGAATTGCTTAAAAAGGATAATAAGAAAATGAAAAACAAATTTGATGTCATGTTAAATGAAAAAGATTCTTTGCAAGAAAATTTGAAAATATTTCAAAAGAAAATGAATATTTGAAAAATGAAAATGTTTCCTTGCTTTCTAAATTGAATGATCTTTGTGAAGGAAACACTACTTTGAAAAATAAAATTATTTTGGTGGAAAAACAAAAAGAACTTGCTTTGCATGAAAACACTTCTTTAAAAGGAAAAATTGTTGAAAAAAAAAAGAAAATGTTTCTAAGAAGAATAAGAAAAATAGTTCTCATTCTCATCATGCTTTACATGCTATCATTGATAAAAATGAAGTTAAATTTTTGAAAAATAGAATTGATTGTTTAAGCTTAACTTTGAGTAATTGTGCATTTAACCACAAAAGATTGGAATCCTTGTTTCAAATTTAACAAGTTCTCCATGTTCATGCACAACACCCACATCATGCATATGCGCACTTTGCACGTCCTGATCGCACTCATACACATATGCATTCTAGAGTGTACAAGTGTACACATTGTGGCCGCAAAGGCCATTTAGCAAAATTTTGTTATGATAAGATAAACACTTTAAATTTTGCTAACAAGAAAGTTTAGGTTCCTTACAATGCTAACCCTCATGGACCCAAAAAAAAATGGATACCAAAATCCCCACCTTTTGTATTTGATGTAGGTGCGGGCTCTCACACGACGTGAGAGAGTTGGTGCCTTAATGGTAGATGCACATGAACTAGATGGACACATATATTGATGCACCGCTATCAAGGAGGTTTGTGGGACAACCACCATATTTTGGAGAGTTAGAGTATAGTTCATGTGTTGGTAACTATCTGTAAACTCCTATTTTAGTTTACATGCATTTATAATTGATGATCTTTAGCACGTTTTAGTGTTTGTTAAAATGTTCATGTTTTATGTTTTAGGCTTCATGTGGTAAATACTTGTTTAAATGTAGTTTTTGTTAAAACTTGGATATATACTTGTACATGTAGTGAGCCACATTTGATTCATATATGTTTGCACTTCATTGCTCATTTGTACTCACTATATGCACATGTATAGCCTAGTTTTGATGATTCTCTCATTTACACTTGTTTTGCCAATTTTCATGTTTTACTTCATGTATATGTATTTTGTATTCAAATCTAATAAATATACATGTATGTCTCTTGAGTCTCTTGCCTTCATGCAAATTATATCATATACTCTTTTTATATTTGGGATATGTATGCATATTGTTAGTTTTGAATAAATCATACATATACCTAAAATTATGTTTAAATGAAAAATGAAATTTCATTTTTTTGTTTGATAAAATGATATTTGCTTTGAGCTTTATTGATTATCTTCATGGAAAATGCTAATTATATGATTCTTGTACACTCACACTTTATTTGTTTATTCATGGCATTGTTTCATGATTATTTTTGAGCCTTATAGATTTCGAGTGTCAAACTTTATGTATTTAGTATGCTTCATGATATACATATGATTTGGTTTCATGTTTTTGAAGGATCTTTAACTAGTTTTTCAAAAATTATTTTAACTAGTTATATATTCTTCATTTGGTAGTGTTTTCAATACTAAAATATTTTCAAACTCTAGTTTTTGAAAACCCCTACCTACCCCTTTAATGGGCGGATGGATGAGCGAGCATGCCTTGTATGCCTTATTAAAAATATTTATCTTGTGCGTGTAAGGGTGGTTGGTTATGAGTTATATACTTAATTTAAATCATATTTTCAATTGGTATCTCAATTGATATTTTTCTTGTATATACTCATATTTTGTTTCCTATATATGTATGCTTCATTTCATATAATATCAATTTCTATTGGTATTTTCATTTTCATACATATATATGATTTGTTTGTGCTTGATTGTCAAGATATTTACTCGTTTAAAGCACAAAGTATATTTATGCTAAGCTTAATTCAAATCTTAATTTTCAATTCATTTCTCAATTGGTACTGTTTATATAAGCTTATGCATTATCTTCAATTGGTATTTTTTTTACAATTGGTATTTTTTTTTGATATCAAAATGTACAGTATATTTCAATTGGTATCTATTGAACTATTTATTTCAATTGGTATCCATGAAAATTTAAATTGATATCAAAATATAAAATACTTTCTTTCATTGGTATCAAAAATTTCAATTGGTAAAATGTTTTTTTCAATTGCTTGTATTTCAATTGGTAAAATGTTTCAATTACAATTAAAATTCAAAATTTATGTTCAAAATTTGTATTGTTTAGTTACAATTGGATTTTTAAAAATGTTTTGATATGTATTACCCATATGTAAGGGGAGCTTAACATCTCTTCTACATATAGATTCATGTTGACTGTATCTTATAATGAGGAGGTTGATAACTCTTCTTTATGCGATACACGTGTATAGGGGAAGCTTCACATCTCCTCTTGTACATTGCATATTATGTGTTATGTGAATTAGGGCTTGTCATCCCTTTTTCATGTTATGCATGTATGTAGGGAAGTTAACTTAGCGTCTTCCTCTTCATGAATGTATATCGCATATATCTCTTTATTGGTTGATTTGATTTCACCCCTTTATTGATTTTTGTTTCTGATAAAAAGGGGAGAACATTGTTTTGTGTTTACTTTAACCCCTTTATTGATGATTGACAAAAAGGGGAGAAAGATTTTGAGTTTATACATGCATATTTGTGTTTTTGCATATATTGAGCTTATGCATCTTGTGTTTTAGAAAATGGAAAGAATGTTTTTAAAAGTTTAAACAAAAAGGGGGAGAAAAATTTATATATGCATATTTGTGTTTTTGCATATATAGAGTTTATGCATCTTGTGTTTTAGAAAAAGGGAAGAATGTTTTTAAAAGTTTAAACAAAAAGGGGGAGAAAAGTTTTTGGAAAAAGGATTTTGAATTTATGTTTTATGTGTCTCACCTTATTGATGCATATTTAGTTGTTTAGTTTTATGTGCTTTATTGCCATATCTTATTGCTTATTTGTTATGCATGAGTTAAGGGGGAGCTTCTTCGAAGCTTTACTTTAATCCATGCATATATAACTCCATGAGTTTTGTCATCATCAAAAAGGGGGAGATTGTTGGCCCAAAGGCCCATCACTCTAGTTTTGATGATGATTAACTCATGTAGTTATAGTACTAATGATCTTGTGTTTATTTAGTCTCAGATTTGTGATCAAGATCTTAGTAGGTGTGCAACTTCAACAAAAATTTAAAGTCAAGTTTTGGAGCTAACACGGTTTGATTCAAGAGCCTGTGCATCAAGACAACATCAAGTACTCAAGAGGAGTTTAGCTCTTTGGATCAAGTTTAGACCAAGTCAAGAAGATGAGAAGACTTCAAGTGAAGACCTTCAAGATCAAGACTTGTGTCTAGGTTTGTTTTATTAAAATTTTGTTTTTAGTTAAAATGTAAAGGATAGAATAGTTGAAGGATTGCTCAAGTATACCATACACACACACACTCTTGATTTAGATGAGATTTCATAAAAGGATTTTCATTTTGGAAAAATACCGGTTTGGTTTTTGGAATTCAAAGTATACATGTCTTTAACCAAACTTATTTTAGAGCTTAATGTTAAAAACATAGATATTTCATCATGTATGTGTAGTGGATCATTTCCATACACTCTATGCTTTAAAAGTGTTTAAAATATCTTGTTTTTGTATTTGGAGAAGTTTTGGAAAAATAAGTTTTGAAAAAATCTATTTTGGAAAAATATAGATTTTGTTTTTAGCCAAAATTTATAAGTTACAAAAATAGTTCAAAATATTTGTAACATGTCTTGATTTTACTTAAACATGTTTGTTTATCAAGGTATTATACTGAACTTATTTTTGTAGAATTTTAGAGATTTTATGGGATTTTATTTAAGTCAAAAAGCCAAGTTTTAATCCCTATTTAGTTCTGGTCTAGCTTTTGCCGGTCGACTGGATCGGTCGACCGACCTAGGAGTCGGTCGACCGACGTGCACAAACGTGCACGCCAGTTCTGGCTAGAGGGCCGGTCGACTGACCCGGTCGACCGCCAGAGAGCTTCTGCTCTTTGGAAAGCCCCGGTCGACCGGCAGAGAGTGTCTGCTCTCTGTTCCAGGTCTCGGTTGACCGGGCCAGTCGATCGCTGGCCCAACGGTCAGATTTCTGACCATTGGCGGTCGACCGGGCAGGTCGACCGACAGTAGTCCAGAGCTGCTGACTGGACCCCAACGACTAATTTTCTTTGGCCTATAAAAGGGGGCTTTGTGGGACTGTTTTTAACATGATTTCAAGTGGGTTTTAGCACCAGTTTTTCTTACTCTATTAAGAGGTTTCTCCACTTGTTTTAGAGCCAAATACTTCCATTCAAAAGGAGAGTTTATCAAGAGTTTTCAAAAGTGATTTTCTTGTGTTTTCCACCACAACTTCCATCCTAGTTTTTCTCACAAACACTTGAGCTATCCATTGCTATATCTACCTATAGGAGAGTTGTTGTGAGATTGTTTTTAGGTGATCAAAATGTTGTGATCACCAAAGACTTCATTTTTGCTTTGAGGAGGCGTACTAGTGTGTTCGCGTTGTTTCGGGTTCTCGTGTGAACTCGGTGTAGAGGTGCGGCCTCGGCGAGCTAGTGGGCTTGCGGTGTGTTTGTTCTTGCGGGAACAAGAGAGGGACTAGAGAGTCCAAAGAGCTTATAGATGTTGCTGCACCAAGTGATCCGGTGGGATCGATTTTAGTGGAAATCTTTCATAGTGTTGAAAGTGGGGACATAGAGTAAGTGTGCTCGAACCTCGAAATAAATCTCACGTGTTTATACTTGGTGTTTAGTTTAAGAAGTTTTAGTTTGCATAAATAGTTTTAATTATGCATTAATTGACCATTAGATTAGCTAGTCACTTATTCACCCCCCTCTAGGTGATTACACAATTGTTAACTCCAAAACTCCTTTGTTAAAACTAAAAACCTACTAAGATCTTGATTAATAACTGAAACTATATAAACACAAGATTATTAGTAAACTAACCTTCATAAGTTAGTCATCATCAAAACTAAGATGAAAGCCTCTGAGCTAACAATCTCAACCCAAATGAGAAGGGCCGTTTGTGATAGAAATAGTCTACTCAAATAGGGCCTATCGCCTAGTAACTCCAAGCGACGACATACTCATGATGCCAGTCAATGGCAAGGTCCTAAAAAAGTACTATCCTTGATCATGTTAATATCTTACCTCTGATCATCGGGTCAAGTATATTTGATGTTTACATTAGATACATTTCCCCTACAACGGAACCATCAATCGACAACAGTGGACTATGTTCCTGCTCAACACGAGCCTAATAGTTGTCATTGATCAATGATGATGGACTATGTTCCTGCTCAACACGAGCATAATAGTTCTCATCAATCAATGACAGTTGACTATGTTCCTGCTCAACACGAGCATAATAATCCTCATTGATCGACAACTATTCAGCGATCGGTGAGACTAGCATCAACGATCAAATACTGCTGAAGCACTAATCAGCACATAAGAAGCTGGTTAAGCATTCTAATCGGCATATAAGAAATTGGTCAAGATGAATGATGCATAAGAACACAGTCCGATCCTCAACAGAGTTGGGCTAATAAAGGCAAGCTAGAAGAGAATTAGCTTTGTCACTATCATAATCAAATGCCCGCACACGGCCAAGGGTAGAGAAAAATATTGGCTCTTAAGTCCAAAATAAATTCTCGATAACTCACTATGCTGAGGGGAATAGCATGGCTATCCAACTCACACGGTGGTTGGTAAAGGCATACCAAATTTGTTGATAGCTGAGGGTTTGATAAAAATCCTAAGGGATCTGATCCCTTTTGAGTCCCCTCCAAAATCGCTTACCAATTCCTGTCCGTGGAATGGTAGGACCACACAAAACAATATTCAATTTCCCTGTGAAGTTATCACAAGTCAAACCTATGATGTTAACACTAAATCTCTGATAGTGAGACTCTGACATATTCCTCGACGGATAAAATCAACATCTCTGACGGAAGATTCTAATTTTCCCCAGCAGATCATGGCTTCACTTGTCATTCTCTTCTATAGAATGATATGCCCACTTAAAGTCACAAGGTAATCCCTGTCATGTTAACAGTAAATCTCTGAACAGTGGGTTCAGACTCAACCTGTTATATCTGTAAAAGATCCTTGAACAATCAATTCTAGAATTCAATTCTTTCTCTCACCTCAGAATAAAGAATTCTTACTATTCTATTCGGTCTATAGGTTTGTCATGTCTAGTCAATCACCTTTGAACCGACGAGTCTCAATCTTCAGTCTAGTAGGGCTTTTTATTCTTACCGTTATGTCCAATTTGTTACCTCTGAACAACGGAATTTCAAACTTGGTGGCCTCTCAATCTGTCATGTTCAGTTTATTACCTCTGAACCAACAGACAGCCAGGTTCTCCCTTTGTACCGTCATCACCTCTAAACGGTACGACTCTGAATTCGGCAGTCTCCGAACGGTCAAGTCCAGTTCATCACCTCTAAACCAATCGGATCATGAACTTCATACTTTAGTCCTCCCTGAACTTCCCTTCATCTGTCATGTTAGCATTAAATCTCTGAACAGCGGATTGTTAGCCTGGTGTCTCTTACTTGGTTATGTCCAGTTAGCCACCTCTGAACCAAGGGGTGCCAGATCCGATTGATTGTAAAATGAAAGAGAAAGGATTTACCGTGTAGCCTTGGGCTAACGAGTCGTGTCCATGAGAAGGAATGCGATGAAAGCTTTTCGGCGGTTTTTTTAGTAACAAAGAATTGTGCTCATTTTTTTAGTTGAAAAGAAAATGGAGAGAAGGGAAGTGACTTAAAGAAAAATTTAAAATTTAGAGAAGGCTTTGGAAAAGGTGGATTTTATATAAAGCTTGAAAAGTGATTTGTTGTTTTTTATAAAGAAGAAAATCTGGGCTCACTATTTCACTACTCAACTATTATTATTCTATTGAAATCCTTAGTGCCTCAACTGGATCATAGGCAAAACTTAAGATTGACTTTAGAAAGTTTGAAGCAAAGCATATAAGATGGTTGGAAAAATTAACTCTTTTTTTTAAGAAACCGTCTTGAATCGAATATTAAATCATTAAGAAGTTCAAATATGAGATAAAAACAGGTTCAAGAGATGTTTTTAAAAGAAGTAGGAGTTTGAAAATCTAAACCCATCCTCATGTGCCTTCAAGAACACTTTCAAAGAAGAAAGGCTTTAGTTTAGGCATGTGAATGATTCATTGGGTCTTTTTCATGAAAATAAAAAAAGAAGAAGAATTGAAGAGAGGTACAATAGTGAGCCCAGAAAACAGAATTAGCTACTCATGGAATACGAAAAACAATTCAAGTAAATGAAGCAGGACATACCGTGAAATGGAGTGGAAGAAGAGAAAGTTTGTTCCTTATATTGATGTCTCTTCAATCTTCAGGTTACAAGCACTCAATTCCTCTCTCTCACAGGTGTTTGATCTGAACTATGAATTACAAAATAAAGTTACAACTTCTATACTATCTAACAAAGAGCCTAAAACCTTAAAGAATAAACAAAAATTCTAATCCTAGTCTTCGCCCTTTTCTTCTCTGTTGGAAATGGTATTTATAGGGAAAAATCAGAGGGTAGGGGTCGTAGGAAGATTGGGGGAGCAAACACTCCCCTAACAACCATAACCAAGCCGCGAAAACGCGGCTTGGGCCACGTTTTCGCGGCCCTGGTGTGGCCAGATGGCCACATCCAAATGGTGGGACTCCCGGTTTGTTGATTCGCTCATATCTTCTGCTGGTTTTCTCGTTTCAGCGTCAGGATTTAACGAAATAGCCATTGATTGTTGGCTTCAACCGCTTGATTTAGGAGGATTCATTTCAACCGGTTTTCAACCTCTCTGATATGCCAAGATTTGCCCTGATTCCTTGATTTCAAATTTATTCTGAATTAAATCAGAATTTGATGGGCTTTGGGGGTTTGTTTTTCTCTTTCCTTTCTTTTAGCAATGGGCCTACATTTAACAAAGAAGAATAAGACTTATTAATAGGATTTATTAGATAAAAAGTATGGTAATGTGACAGTGTATATGAAATATATGTGACTGATCACACCCCCACACTTATCTTTTGCTCGTTCCTCGAGCAAAATATCAGACTTATCCTAATCAATTATTCAGAGCATTTTCGCAGGTTACTCGATTGTACTGAGCATGTGTAACAAGCTGTTAAACCTCTAGGTTACCCCTAGAGGATGAGTTTTGTCTCGTGAGGGTTTTTAATGGATTGCACCCACAAAATCCATAAAGAAAGAAAAAATATGTTAGTGTTTTCGAAAAGCTTTTTGAAACTAGAAAATATTTGAAGTATATTTGTAAGGTTTTAAGTAATCTATAAGTTATAGGAATATCAAAATTTTCATTCCTAAACTCAGTCTCTATAAAAAAAACATGTCATCAATCAAAGTAAAGAGTCAAATTGTATTTCTCATCTAGTCTATTACTTTACCATGAGTTATATGCACCATCGTGACTGTGAGGTTTGACTAAGGGTTCTTTAACATTAACTCCTATACCTTATTTATATTTATTTATATTTTTGTGGTACTTATTTCTCAATTCCATTAGACTTTCTAATCTGCCTATGTAACGAGACTTTAGTAGGTGACACCCAAACCGGACAGTTTTAGGGCACCAGGTAAGAAAACACCCCTAAGGACTTAAACACTCGAGCAGACAAGGCCACGAAACTAAGGCTTTTATTTATAAAATGTACCCTTTTTAGGTGTGAATGCTTATGCTTCATGAGGCACAAATACCCAGCTTAATCAGAAGATTTATGTATATTTTTTTTCCAAACTTATCTAATTATCTTTTGCATAAATACCAAGGCTTACTTAGGTCAAAGCACCTAGCTAATCGATAATTAGATTTGTTTATTTTTTATACATATATAGTTTTTTTTAATAAGGCATAAGAGTCTTTGTTCTTGAACCCTAAGTGTGTAAGTGTATAAAGTGTGCATATTTCATCAAGGTAAAGATCAAGACTAAATTACATTCACAAATTTTCTTCCTAACCCTAAAAACCAAACAAGTTATCTGACTTTGACCATGTATAAGAAATCCTAATTATGATTTTTCTATTCCATAAATTGACTTAATTTCTTACAAAAAATATATCAAAATATTGTTCTTACCTTTCAAAAAGTTTTTTTTAGTTTTTTTTAGTTATATTAGTTATGTTAGAACCCTCCCCACACTTATCTCATGCATTGTCCCCAATGTATGAAATAAGTGTATAGATGCATGAAATAAGATGGAAAAGAGAAAAGTTACCGATACACTGATCAAAAAGACCTATAGCCGTTTCATTTACCGGCACCGATTCCAAGAAAGGTTTAAGGCGTTGACCATTTATCTTAAAGTCATTTCCATTCTTGGGGTCACTGATCTCTACTGCACCGTGTGGAAACACGGTTTTTATAACGAATGGCCCAGTCCATCTTGATTTTAATTTTCCTGAAAAAAGATGAAGCCTAGAATTATAGAGTAAGACTTTTTGTCCAGGGACGAAGGCTTTTATTATGATGTGTTTATCATGAAAAATCTTAACTCTATCTTTAGAGATCCTAGCATTTTCATAGGCCTCATTTCTTAACTCCTCTAATTTGAAAATTTGTAATTTTCGAAGGTTACCGGCCTTAGTCAAGTCGAAATTCAACTGCTTGATTGCCCATAAGGCCCAGTGCTCTAAATCAACGGGTAAGTGACAAGCTTTACCATAGACTAACCTATAAGGAGACATCCCTAGAATCATCTTGAAAGTGGTCCTGTAGGCCCATAGGGCATCTACAAGTTTGATGGACCAATCTTTCCGATTTTGGTTCACAGTTTTCTCCAAGATAAGCTTGACTTGTCTATTGAAAACCTCAACCTGCCCACTGGTTTGAGGATGATAAGGTGTGGACAACTTGTGAGTTATGGCATACTTTCGCATAAGAGCTTCAAAGGATCTATTGCAAGAGTGCCATTATCACTAATGATAGCATGAGGGGTTCCGAAGCGTGAAAAAATGTTCTCTTTCAAAAACTTTATGACAACTTTGTTATCATTAGTTTTACTAGGAATGGCTTCTACCCACTTGGACACATAATCCACAGCAACCAATATGCATTGGGAATTAGGAAATGGACCCATAAAGTCGATGCCCCAAACATCAAAGAGTTCTATTTCTAGAATGGGGTTGAGGGGCATCATATTTCGTTTTGAGATCCTTCCTACCATTTGGCATCTCAGGCACGTCTTGAAAAATTCATACGCATCTTTGAACAAAGTGGTCCAATAGAACCCACTTTGTAGTAATGTTTCAGCAGTCTTGCAAGGACCAAAGTGTCCACCGCATGCAAGTTTGTGACAAAAGGATAGAACACTCTTAACCTCCTCATCAGGAATGCATCTCCTAATAATTTGGTCAGAACAGTACTTAAAAAGATACGGTTCCTCCCAAAAGAAATACCGGACTTGGGATAAGAACCGGTATATATCGTTTTTGGACCAATGAGACGGAGTTTAGTTTGTGACTAAGTAATTCACTATATCAGCAAACCAAGGTTCCCTAGAGATAGCTAAGAGATTTTCATCAGGAAAATCCTCATTTATGGGTAATTTATTACATGGAGAATTAGGGATTCGTGAGAGATGATCAGCAACGACATTTTCTACACCTTTCTTGTTTCGAATCTCAAGATCGAATTCTTGAAGAAGGAGGATCCAACGAATGAGTCGGGCTTTGGCATCCTTCTTCATCATGAGGTACCTAGCGCAGAATGATCGGTGAAAATGGTAGTTTTGGACCCTACTAGGTAGGGGCGAAATTTCTCTAAGGCAAACACTACTGCCAAGAATTCCTTCTCAGCCATAGTGTAGTTCAATTGAGCATCGTTGAGAGTCCTACTAGAGTAGTAAATCACGTGCTTCTTGTTATTAATACGTTGTCCTAAGACAGCACCTATGACAAAATCAGAAGCATCGCACATGATTTTGAACGGTTTAGACCAATCCAGTGCAGATATGATTGGTACAGAAATAAGCTTTCTCTTAAGCTTCTCCCAAGAATTCATACATTTAGAATCGAAAGTGAAGGACACGTTCTTAGCTAACAGATTAATCAAGGGCCTAGCAATCTTGCTAAAATCCTTGATAAATCTTCAGTAAAAACTGGCGTGTCCTAAGAAGGATCTAATATCCTTCACGCATTTAGGCATGGGAAGCTTTGCAATCACCTCAATTTTGGCTCTATCCACTTCAATTCCTTTCTTGGAGATTTCATGACCCAAGACAATTCCATGTTTTACCATGAAGTGGCATTTCTCTCAATTCAGTGTCAGATTTTTCTCAACACAATGTTGGAGGACAAGTTCTAAATGGTGGAGACATTGAGTAAATGAATCTCCGTAGATGGAGAAATCATCCATGAAGATCTCTAAGAATCATTCTACCATATCAGAGAAAAGACTCAACATGCAACGTTGAAATGTTGCCGGGACATTGCACAAGCCGAAAGGCATTCGACTATAAGCAAATGTCCCAAATGGACATGTGAACGTAGTCTTTTCTTTGGTCCTCAGAAGCAATAGGAATCTGATTATACCCTGAGTAACCGTCTAAGAAACAGTAAAACTCATAGCCCGCTAATCGTTCAAGCATTTGATCAATGAAGGGAAGTGAAAAATGGTCCTTATGAGTTGCAGCATTAAGCTTCCTATAGTCAATGCAAACTCGGATCTTTGTAGGAAGTCGAGTTTGGACCAACTCTTTGTTCTTGTTTTCCACTATGGTGAAATCGAATTTCTTTGGAACCGCGTGGACAGGACTAACCCATGGCTATCAAAAATGGGATAAATTATCCCATTGTCTAAAAGTTTTATAATTCCAGCATGAATAACCTCTTGCATTATAGGGTTTAACCTACGCTACGGGTCTCTTTTAGGTGTGGCATCTTCATTAAGATGAATGCGATGTTGAACGATGGTTGACTTAATCCCTTTATATCAGTTATAGTCCAACCAATGGCTTCCCTATGTTTTCTTAGAATTGCTTTTAGATCTTCTTCTTTCCCATCATTTAAATGGGAGGCAATAATGATAGGAAAGGTCTCTTGTTCGCCTAGATAGACGTACTTGAGATGCGCAGGTAAGGCCTACAATTCTAAGGAAGAGGAAGGCTCACTAGAAGGACTAATCAAATTTGTTGGCTCCATTATTGGTGAAATAGGGTTCGAGGCCCAATTCACATCAGAATCTACAACCTGATCAAGATTAAAGTCATCAGACTCTAACCTAAAGTTATACTCAGTTTCTAGTTCCAATTCTTCCTTATGTTCACTTGTTAAGTTCTCAATTAGGTTGACTTCAAATGTTTGGTCCTCGACATCGTGGGGTTGTTTTCCTAGATTGAAGACATTGACTTCTCTAGTCATGTCCCCAAAGGTCAACCTCATGGACCCATTCCTACAATTGATGATGGCATTGGTAGTAGTAAGGAATGGTCGCCCTAGGATAACAGGAGTTTGAGCTCTATGATTGGAGTTGGACATAGGTTGTGTCTCTAGAACTATAAAATTGACAGGGTAAATAAACTCCCCAACCCGGATAAGGACATCATTAATCTCCCTTTTTGGAACTTTTACTGAACGGTCAGCCAATTGGATGGTGACTCGAGTTGGACTAAGATCGCCCAACCCGAGTTATTGATAAACTGACAATGGAAGCAAGTTGATACTTGCCCCCAAGTCAAGAAGTGCACGACTGATCTCGGCTTGTCCTATTGTGCAGGCAATGGTGGGACTACCTGGATCCTTGTACTTAATAGGGATCGGACCCGATAATAGCTCACTAATGTTAGTGGCTAAGAAGACCTTTTTTGGTACATTAGTCTTTCTCTTCTTGGTGCACATGTCTTTAAGAAACTTAGCATAGGATGGGATTTGTTGGATGGCATCAAGAAGTGGCACATTTATCTTCACTTGATTAAATATCTCAATTATCTTGTCCATGTGTGGATTTTGCTTGTTGTTTTTTAGCGTATTAGGAAATGGTATTATAGGCTGGTGCACCTGACTGGTTGACTTATCTTTTTCGGATTCGTCAGATTTGGAAGGATTTGGATTAGATGAGGTGGATACTTAATTGTGGTTGTGCTGAATAGGATTGGTTGGTGTTGACACTTGATTATCAACTTTCTTTCCTGACCTCAATGTATGAACAGCATTACATTGATTTAATGATTGATCCTCAGCCAAATGAGCTTGTTGAGAATTCCTATGATTGGTTATTGGCTGACTAGGCAAGGTACCCTTCTGTCTCTCATTCTGTGGAGTGGCTAGTTATCTCATTTGAACCTCTAACCTCTGTATAGTTTGCTTGAGAGAATCTTGGTTTTTCATGTATCTTTCCATATTTCTCTTAAAGTCAGTCATTCTCCTTTCTAGTTGAGGATTCTGAAAGGAAGATTGTGGAGCTTGGTTGGGAAAATTTTGTTGATAGTTTGAAAAGTTAGGTGGATAGTTGGGAGAATTATTATGAAAATTGGAAAAGTTGGGTTAATGATTGGAAGAATTATTAGCATGATAGAAGTGGCTTGCATGATTTGACCGTGAATGGTCATTGTTATTTTGGCTCCATGAGAAATTGGGGTGATTTCTCCAGCCAGGATTGTACGTTGGTGCATAAGGATTATTGTTCCGCCTTGAAAAGGTCGCATTCATCGGTTCATGGTATTGTTGCTGAGCCTGAAACACAGGACACTCCTCGAACACATGATTCATGGTTTGATAGTAAGTACAGCCCGGAGTTAGAAATTGGTTTGGGCTGACTTGATTGACTGGACTTGGTTTCTTAGTTTCTAAAGCTTCCACTCTTCTTACTAGGTTCACTAACTCAGCCTCATTAACTATGGATGATTCAATAGAATGGTGACCTCCTTTGAAGAGATGGAGTTTGGATTCCTAGAGGTTTCACTAGTAGGTTCCCATTGGATGGTCTTTTCAGCTAGGTTTTCATATAAATCTCATCCTTCATTTTCATCCTTTTGCAAGAATCCCCCTTGGCACATACTTTCTAAGAGGGTTTTAGTAGAATAGTCTAAACTGTCATAAAGAATTTGACATTGTCGCCATTTCTCTATTTCATGATGAGAACATTGGACAAGGAGGTCTTTAAAGCGTTTAAAGTACCTCCAAAACGGTTTACTAGGTTCTTGCTTTAATTGTATGATGTTCTTTCTAATGAGAGCGGTCTTATGAATTGGATAGAATTTCTTCAAGAAGACCTTCATGAAACCATCCCAAGATGTAATAGAGCCGGCCGCTAAGCTGTAAAGCCATTTCTTTGCTATGTCCTTAAGAGCGAAAGGAACAAATCTCAACCTAATAGCATCATCTACAAGGTATGGGATTTTCATCATTAGATATACTTTCTCAAATTCTCTTATGAAGAAGAAAGCATCTTCGGACTCTAAGCCATGAAAATTTGGGGAGCGTGATGATGAATTGAGGCTTGAGATCAAAATTGTATTCACCAACCGATGGAAGTAGAATGCAAGATGGAAGTGAGGTTCTAATGGGATAGAACCTATCCTGAATGATATTGGTTAAGCCATAACCGGATCTAGTCTTGGTTCAAACTTGGGTGGTGATGTGTTTCTAGTCAACCTAGATGAGTTAGGGTCTCTTGACCACACTTGCATACACAAACACAATCACAATCACAAATAAGTTTACCAACAGTCAACAAGAGTAATCAACCAAGCCTAGTCTAAGGTAACCTCGAACTAGATAACTCCTAATTGGTTGATTGTCCACAGGAGGTATAATATAGACTTTGACCATAAGCTAATCAGCCAGGTCAGGGCAAGATTGGTAGGAGGTTATCTGTCAAAGACGTTCCTTAATTAAGTAACCACCAACCTTCGGGCTTTCGGCCCTTAATCCCCTTCCTAGACACCGATTTGGCAGGAGTCAAATTCCAACACCTTCCCCCTTAGAATAATCTCCCAGTGAGTTCGAGATGTCCCTACGGCCAACATCTATCAGATTTTACTTAGGCTTAGGTTGTGCGTGTTTGGAGATGGTTTGTGGGCTAAGGAAGGGTAATGACTTCCCCACCTTATCTTGAATTGGGTTTTGCCCTTAGAATTTATTGTGCAAAGTGTGCAAGATATATAAAAGTAACATTCAAAAGCAAAATATTGTTGGCCCGAAGGCCCATCACTCTAGTTTTGATGATGATCAACTCATGTAGTTATAGTACTAATGATCTTGTGTTTAATTAGTGACAGATTTATGATCAAGATCTTAGTAGGTGCATAGCTTCAACAAAGGATTTGAAGTCAAGTTTTGGAGCTAGCACGGTTTGATCCAAGAGCCAATGGATCGTGTTTGGACCAAGTCAAGAAGATGAGAAGGCTTCAAGTGAAGACTTCAAGAAGATGAAGACTTGAGTCTAGGTTTGTTTTTATAAGATTTTGTTTTTAGATAAAATGTAAAGGATAGAATAGTTGGTGGATTGCTCAAGTACATATACACACACACTCTTGATAGTTTTGTTTTTACAAAAGATTTTCTTTTAGAAAAATACATGCTTGGTTTTTGGTATTCAAGTTTATATGTTTTATCCAAAACCATGTTTAGTGCATAATGTCAAAAACATAGATATTTTATCATGTTTGTGTAGTGGATCATATCCATACACTCTATGCTTCAAATAAGTTTAAATATCTTGTTTTTGTATTTGGAGAAGTTTTGGAAAAACAAGTTTTGAAAAATCAAGTTTGGAAAAATAATGTTTTCATTTGAGCCAATTTTTCCATATTACAAAAATAGTCCAAATCATTTATAACATGCCTTGATTTTGTGCAAGCATGTTTGTTTATCAAAGTATATTGGTAAAACTATTTTTGTAGATTTTTTTCTATATTTTATGGGTTTTATTTAAGCCAAAAAGACCAAGTTTATAATCCCTTAACATTGTTTCCTGGCTTCAGCCGGTCAACCGGGACAGTCGACCGCAGCTTGAAGTCGGCCGACCGTCACGGTCGACCGACGTGCACAGACGTGCACGCCAGTTCTTGCAGGAGGGCCGGTCGACCGACCCGGTCGACCGTCTAGAGAGCTCTGCTCTCTGGAAAGGCCCCGGTCGACCGACCGGTCGACCGGACAGAGAGACTTGCTCTCTGTATCCTGGCCTCGGTCGACCGACCAGTCGACTGATGGCACAGCGGTCTGAAATATGACCGTTGGCCGGTCGACCGACAGTTCTGTCAGGCCTCCAACAGCTAGTTTTTTCAGCCCTATAAATTGGGGCATTTGGGGGCTATTTTGATTAAGATTTTTGGAGATTTTTAGAGCCAGTTTTCCCTACTCTTTTAAGAGGTTTTTCTCTACAAAATTGAGAGCAAATACTTCCAATCAAAAGGGGAGTTTTTATCAAGAGTGTTAAAAGAGATTTTCTTGAGTTTTCCTCCACCATCTCTTTTCTCGTTTTCTCACACATACACTTGAGCTATCCATTACTATTCATCCTATAGGAGTGTTGTAGTGAGATTGTTTTTAGGTGATCAAAGTGTTGTGATCACCAAAGACTTCTTTCTTGTACTTTGAGGAGGTGGACGTGTGTGTCCGCGGTGTTTCGAGTTCGGGTGCGAACTCGGTGTTTGAGGTGCGGCCTCGACAAGCCGGTGGGCTTGCGGTGTGTACGGGACTAGGGAGTCCGAGGGCTTGTAGGTGTTGCGGCACCGAGGAGTGATCCATTGGGATCGTGCATAGTGAAAATCCTTCGTGTGTCGAAGGCGGGGATGAAGAGCAAGTGTGCTCGAACCTCGAAACAAATCCCTTGTGTTTGCGATTGCTCTCTCTCTCTCTCTCTCTCTCTTGTTCATATCTTGCATACTATTATTGTGTTTACATTTATATGCTTGATATATTGTGTGCTCATATTGTACATGCTTGGGTTTGTTTGCTAACACTTGTATTCAACCAAGAGAGCCAACGCCGCACCTCAACCCTTATCTAGTGGAATCTAGAGGAGTTAGTCCAGAGCCCTTCACATGAAATTCGGCTACACTCTTTTGTTATACGTGGTGTTTAGCTTAAGAGTTTAGTTTAGGTCATAATAGTTTTTAATTCCGCATTATTTGGCATTAAGTGACCATTAGATTAGCCATCACCTATTCACCCCCCTCTAGGTGATCCTACAATTGGTATCAGAGCCAAGTGCTCTGAATTTGGGTTTTACAACCTAGAGTTAAAGATCCTCATTTTAGGCTAATCACAATATTTTGTACACACCATGGACTTCATGTCACCACCCACCTTTGACATTCTTAACATCCAATTTGGAAGGTTAAGATGTCTTTGTACCTCAAGGCCCTAGGCATTCATGTTTACCTTGCCATCACTAATGATTATTGTTTAAATGGCAAGAATATTGAGGCTAATGCAAAAGCCCTAAATGCTTTAAAGTCTACCCTAAATGATGATTATTTATCTAGGGTTTCTAATATTAATTCGGCTTTTGTAGCTTGGAACATCATCACCTCCCTTGGCGAAAAGGATCTATATTATGCGGGGAGCGATTCGGATGTTGGAAGCGACGCCTCCAACTTGTGCTATATGGTCCAAGGGGATAACCCCCTTGAGGTAACTACCGAATCCGAGATAGAAGATGATAACATGTCATATGATGAGCTTAGCACTTTTTGTCAACTCCTTCTTGAGAAATATGACATGATTAAGAAAGATAATAAAAATTTGAAAAAGAAGTTTGATTGCATGCAAAAAGAAATGATTCATTTAAAAATAAGATTGCATGTTTAGAAAAAGAAAAAGAAGATTTGAAAAATGAAAATATTTCCTTGATGTCCAAATTAAATAATCTTTGTGAAGGAAACACTATTTTGAAAAATAAAGTATTTTTGGTGGAAAACAAAAAGAAATTGCTTTTCAAGAAAACACTACTTTGAAGAGAAAATTTTTTGAAAAAGAAAAAGTTTTTAAAAAGAAAAATATTTTTGATCATGCTTTACATGCCACCACTTCAATTGATCAAAATGAAGTTAAATTTTTGAAAAATAAAATTAATAGTTTGAGCTCTACTTGAGCACATGTGCATTTAACCACACTAGATTGGAGTCTATGTTTTCAAAGAAACAAGCTCCACATTCTCATGTACATCATCATGCATATGCTTATGTTGCACGCCACGATCATACACATACACATAAGTATCCTAAGGTGTACAAGTGTACATATTATGACCGCAAAGGCCATTTAGCAAAATTTTGTTTTGATAAGATAAATGCTTTAAATTTTGCTAATAAAAATGTTTGGGTGCCTTACAAGACTAACCCTCAAGGACCCAAAAGAAAATGGGTACCAAAACCCCCACCTTGTGTTTTTGATGTAGGTGAGGGCTCTCACAAAATGTGAGAGAGATGGTGCCGTGATGGTGGATGCACATGGACTTGATGGACACATATATGGATGCATCACTATCAAGGAGTTTTCGTGAGACAACCACCTTGTTTGGAGATTTGGAATAGTTCCTTAGTTGGTAACTATTTCTAAACTCTTAGTTTATTTACATGCTTATTCATTTTTGGTATCATAATTTTAGCATGTTCATTTGTTTTATGTGCTTCATGTGGTAAATACTAGTTTAAATGTAGTTTTTATCAAAACTTGTTGTTATACATGTACAAATAGTGAACAACAAATTGATTCATATATGTTTGCACTTCATGCTCATTTGTACTCACTATATGCACATGTATAGCCTAGTTTTGATGATTCTCTCATTTACACTTGTTTTGCCAATTTTCATGTTTTACTTCATGTATATGTAATTTTGTTTAAATCTAATAAATATACATGTATACCCGTGAGTCTCTTGCCTTCATGCAAATACCTTTAATAGACTCTTTTATGTTTGGGATATGTATGCATATTGTTAGATTTAGATAAATCATACATATACCTAGAAGTTTGTTTTGTTTTAATGAAAAATGAATTTTTATGATTTGTTTGATAAAATGATATTTGTGTTTTGAGCTTCATTGATTATTTTCATGAAAAATGCTAAACACATGATTCTTATACACTCACACTTTATTTGTTTTGTCATGACCTTGTTTCATGAACATGTTTTTGAGCTTCATCGATTTTGAGTGTCAATTTTTGTGTACTTGGTATGATTCATGAAAAACATATGATTTGGTTTCATGTTTTTGAAGGATCTTTAACTAGTTTTTCGAAATTAATTTAATTAGTTATTTATTCTTCAATGTTTTATGAGTTATACACATGATCCTATTATTGTTTCAATTGGTATCATTGAATCATTTCAATTGGTATCAATTTGATTCTATTCTTGTATATACTCATATTTTGTTTTCTTATATATGTATGTATCAATTTCATTTGGTATACTCATTTTTCATACATATATATGAGTTATTTGTGCTTGAGTTAAAATTGTTTTACATGTTTAAAGCACAAAGTTGTTTATGATAAGAAAATAAAAATTTTAAGAAAAATTCTCAAGATTTGTTTTATTTAGAAAATTCAAAATTTTGCTTTATAAAAAAAAATCAAAAGATTTTTGAGTTGTATTGCCTATATGCATGGAGAGCTTAACATCTCTTCTACATATAGATACATGTTGAGTGTATTGTATATTGAGGAGCTTGACAACTCTTCTTTATATGGTATACGTGTGTAGGGGAGCTTCACATCTCCTCTTATGCATTACAGATTATATGTTATGTGAATTAGGGCTTGTCATCCCTTCTTCATGTAATGCATATATGTAGGGAAGCTAACTTAGCGTCTTCCTCTTCATGAATGCATATCACATATAATCCTTTATTGATTGATTTATGTTTACCCCTTCATTAGTTCCTTGTTTCGGACAAAAAGGGGGAGAAAAATTTGATGATTTTTTTTTACTTTAACCCCTTTGTTGATGATTGACAAAAAGGGGGAGAAGTATTTGAGATATATGCATGTTTTCCTTACTTAAGGGGAGAAGTATTTATTTTCCATGCTTAAGGGGGAGTAGTATTTGTGTTTATGCATATATGTTTTGTTTTGCAAATAGAAGAAAAGATTTTGTGATTTTGTTTATGCTTGATTAGCATGTTTACTCCTTCATTTGCATACATATTTATGAGCATACATTGCATATTTATTTGTTTATTTGTTATGCATGTGTTAAGGGGGAGCTTCTTTGGAGCTTTACTTTAATCCATGCATATATAACTTCATGAGTTTTGTCATTATCAAAAAGGGTGAGATTGTTGGCCCGAAGGCCCATCACTCTAGTTTTGATGATGATCAACTCATGTAGTTATAGTACTAATGATCTTGTGTTTAATTAGTGACAGATTTATGATCAAGATCTTAGTATAGGTGTGTAGCTTCAACAAAGGATTTGAAGTCAAGTTTTGGAGCTAGCACGGTTTGATCCAAGAGCCATTGGATCATGTTTGGACCAAGTCAAGAAGATGAGAAGGCTTCAAGTGAAGACTTCAAGAAGATGAAGACTTGAGTCTAGGTTTATTTTTATAAGATTTTGTTTTTAGATAAAATGTAAAGGATAGAATAGTTGGTGGATTGCTCAAGTACATATACACACACACACTCTTGATAGTTTTGTTTTTACAAAAGATTTTCTTTTAGAAAAATACATACTTGGTTTTTGGTATTCAAGTTTATATATTTTATCCAAAACCATGTTTAGTGTATAATGTCAAAAACATAGATATTTTACCATGTTTGTGTAGTGGATCATATCCATACACTCTATGCTTCAAATAAGTTTAAATATCTTGTTTTTGTATTTGGAGAAGTTTTGGAAAAACAAGTTTTGAAAAATCAAGTTTAGAAAAATACTGTTTTCATTTGAGCCAATTTTTCCATATTACAAAAATAGTCCAAATCATTTGTAACATGCCTTGATTTTGTGCAAGCATGTTTGTTTATCAAAGTATATTGGTAAAACTATTTTTGTAGATTTTTTCTATATTTTATGGGATTTTATTTAAGCCAAAAAGACCAAGTTTTAATCCCTTAACATTGTTTCCTGGCTTCAGTCGGCCGACCGTCACGGTCGACAGCAGCTTGAAGTCGGCCGACCGTCACGGTCGACCGACGTGCACAGACGTTCACGCCAGTTCTGGCAGGAGGGTCGGTCGATCGACCCGGTCGACCGTCTAGAGAACTCTGCTCTCTGGAAAGGCCCCGGTCGACCGACCGATCGACCGGACAGAGAGACTTGCTCTCTGTATCCTGGCCTCGGTCGACCGACAGGTCGACCGATGGCACAACGGTCTGAAATATGACCGTTGGCCGATCGACCGACAGTTCTGTCAGGCCTCCAATGGCTAGTTTTTCCAGCCCTATAAATTGGGGCATTTGGGGGCTGTTTTGATTAAGATTTTTGGAGATTTTTAGAGCCAGTTTTTCCAACTCTTTTAAGAGGTTTTTCTCCACAAAATTGAGAGCAAATACTTCCAATCAAAAGGGGAGTTTTTATCAAGAGTGTTAAAAGAGATTTTCTTGAGTTTTCCTCCACCATCTCTTTCCTTGTTTTCTCACACATACACTTGAGCTATCCATTGCTATTCATCCTATAGGAGTGTTGTAGTGAGATTGTTTTTAGGTGATCAAAGTGTTGTGATCACCAAAGACTTCTTTCTTGTACTTTGACGAGGCGGACGTGTGTGTCCGCGGTGTTTCGAGTTCGGGTGCGAACTCGGTGTTTGAGGTGCGGCCTCGGCGAGCCGGTGGGCTTGCGGTGTGTACGGGACTAGGGAGTCCGAGGGCTTGTAGGTGTTGCGGCACCGAGGAGTGATCCATTGGGATCGTACATAGTGGAAATCCTTCGTGTGTCGAAGGCGGGGATGTAGAGCAAGTGTGCTCGAAACAAATCCCTTGTGTTTGCGATTGCTCACTCTCTCTCTTTGTCTCTTGTTCATATCTTGCATACTATTATTGTGTTTACATTTATATGCTTAATATATTGTGTGCTCATATTGTACATGCTTGGGTTTGTTTGCTAACACCTGTATTCAACCAAGAGAGCCAACGCGGCACCTCAACCCTTATCTAGGGGAATCTAAAGGAGTTAGTCCAGAGCCCTTCACGGGGAATTCAGCTTCACTCTTGTGTTATACGTGGTGTTTAGCATAATAGTTTAGTTTAGGTCATAATAGTTTTTAATTCCGCATTATTTGGCATTAAGTGACCATTAGATTAGCCATCACCTATTCACCCCCCCTCTAGGTGATCCTACAAATATCACCCAAGAATGTTTCTTAAACTATATGTTGGCCCGAAGGCCTTCCTCTCTTATTTTGATGATGATTAACTTATGTAGTTATGTTTACTAATAATCTTGTGATTTTAGTTACAGATCATTAATTAAGAGATTAGTTGGTGATTGCTTCAAAAAGAGGAGTTTGGAAGCCTTCACTTGGTGATTCAAGAGCCCGAGCATCAAGATCACACTTAGCCATGCTCGTTGTATCACGGTTTGGGATCGAGTCAACTTGAAGATGAAGATCGTCAAGAAGACTTAGGTATCCTAGTGTTTAGTGTGTTTTAGATCTATGTGTAAAGATAAGAATAGTTGATATGCTCAAGTGCACAACACACACGTTTTATGGTTTTTCGTTTTTAGTTTAACCGATATATGTTTTCATGAATAGTTGATCAAAACAAGTTTACATGATTTTATGTATAGTAGATTCATTCTATACATGCATGCTTAACTTTTAAACAAACTTATTTTGACTTTCCTATTCATATGTTGAAAAATCCAAGTTTGATAAAATAGATGTTTTGGTTTTTGGTAAAAATGTTAAAACACAAAAATAGATTCATATGCATGATATTTGAGTTAAAATGTTTATCACAAGTTTATATATCAATGCAAAATGTTAAAACTATTTTTGGGTATTTTTACAAGAGATAAAAGAATTTTTAGAAATATTTTTAACATATTTTTCTGACCCAGAACAGTGGCTGACAGGCCAGGACGGCCGACCGCACGGCCGACCGTACCAAGGGCCGGTCGACCGACGTGCACAGCCTTGTGCACGTCTGGCAGACACTGGGCCGCCGACCGGGCGGTCGACCGGACCAGAGAGCTTTGCTCTCTGTATCTGGGCGGTCGGCCGTGCGGTCGACCAGATGCCCCAACGGTCATATTTTAGACCGTTGGCGGTCGGTCGGGCTGGCCGACCACAAGCCTGTCAGGCTGACAGATCAGCCTAACGGCTAGTTTCTGGTTTGGCCTATATATACCCCATTTCTTGGGGGTTTTAACCAAGATTTTTAAGAGAAAAATTTCTATATTCTCTGGTGTTTAAAACAAGTTTTCAAAAGGTTTTAGAGCTTCAAAAGATCAATCTTATTTGTTTTAGAGTTTTTGGAAAAATCAAAGAAAATATAAAATTGGGAGATTTGTTTTGGTTCTTCATTTCTATCTTTTACAAGAGTTTTTTCAAGTATTTTTCTTTGAGTTTTTGTTTTCCAAACTCTAGTTTTTCCACACTTGAGCTATCCTCTATCCTAATCTATTTAGGATCATTTGTTTGTGGGAAAAGAGATTGTTTGAGGTTATTGAGCCTCCAAGTTGTAACACCCTTGCTCTTGTTGTATCCCTCTTTGGTAGAGGTTGATCGGGTGATTGGTTTGCTCCCTCTTTGGTAGAGGTTGAGGCTTGTGGTTTGCTCCCTCTAGTGAGAGGTGGAGTTTAGTTTGTAAACCCTCTTCGGTAGAGGTATTGGTTGTTGTTTGGCTACGGGCCTACCTCGGTTGTGAGGCGGTGTTTGAGAGAGGAGTTCGGTACTCCTTGTATTGTAACAAATCCTCCTCGGTGGAGGTTCCCTCGGTGGGAGTATAGCGGTTTAGAAATCCTTCTCGGTGAAGGCAGGGACGTAGAGCTAGGGGCTCGAACCTCGGAACATATCTTTATGTTTGCGTTTGATCCACTTGTCTCTAAACTCTCTCTCTCTCTTTATTTTGTGCATTGCATTATTCATATTGCTTGTGTTGTCTTGCATCGTTCATATTGCCATATCTCTTATATGCTTGGTTTTTTTGTGTGTGCCTCACTTATACTTAACCACAAGAGCTTCATATGGCACCTCAACCCATATCTAGGGGAATCAAGAGGAGTTAGTCCAGAGCCCTTCACGGGGAATTTGGCTACACTTGTTGGTTGTATTAAGTGTGATTGCAAATTTATTTTAAGCTTCCGCATTTAGCGCACTTAGTTTCTAGATTAGCCATATCACCTATTCACCCCCACTCTAGGTGATTTACAATTGGTATCAGAGCCTACGCTCCTGATACTTAGGCTTAACATCCTAGGAGTGAGATCCTTTGTTTGCTAATCTATCATTTGCATTTTGCTTGTTTGCACACATATAGTTTACATCCATGGACTTCATGACCCCACCTATGTTTGACCCTTCCAACATTCTTGTTTGGAAGATTAGGATGTCCGTTTATTTACAAACCCTAGGACATAAGGTTTACCTCGCCATTACCAAGGAATCCTACCTTAGTGATAGCAAGCATATAGGAGCCAATGCACAAGCTCTTGAGGCCATTAGAAGCACACTTCCTAAAGAATATATCTTTTTCTTGCTTCTAACTTTGATTCCGCCTTTGCAGTGTGGAATATGTTGACAACCACCACCACCTCCGAGCTTCAATTGCCAATTCAACAAGAGGAGGAGACTAGTGGAGAATCTGATTCACAATGCTATATGATCCAAGGGAATGACTCCCTTGAGGTATAATCGGAAACTCAACTAGATAGTTTTGATGCTAGTTCTTCATGTGATGATTATGATGCCCATGCCTTAAATGAAGAACTATCCATTGTGTGTGAAAAATTAATTGAAAAATATAAAGTTTTGAAAAAGAAAAGTCTAGGAATTGAAAAAGAAAATAAGAGTTTGCATTCTAGACTTGAAAATATTTTGCAAGAGAAGGTTGAGGTCTATAATGAAAGGGATTCATTGAGATCTCAACTAGATCTTGCACTTAAAGAAAATGAGTTTTTAAAATCTAAAATGATTGCCATATTGTTTTGAAAAATAATGAGGTTTTATCTTCTAAAGTAGATTCTATTTTAAGAGATAACAATATTTTGAAAATGAAATTGATTTTATCTCAAAAGAATTAGAAATTTGTTTAAAGAAAAATAAATCTTTGAAAAATGATATTGTTTCTCATGTTTGCCATGCTAGGGTAGTTTCACCTAGATCACCCCTTGCATGCTCCACTTCTTCTTTGATTAAAAATGATATAAATGTTTTAAAGACGAGTGCTAATTGTTGGGCTCCACTTTGAGCCAATGTGTTGGGGCCATACACGATTGGAATCTTTGTTTAGAAAGAAACAAGTTCCATCTATTCATGCACACCCTCCACGGCATACACATGCTCCTCACGGACACACTCATCACATGTATGCTCATGTGTACACTTGTACACATTGTGGACGTAAGGGCCACCTTGCTAAATTTTGCTATGATCGTATACATATTTCAAATTTAGCAAATAATTTTGTTTGGGTTAGAGAAGGTACTACCCCCATGGACCCAAAAGATTGTGGGTACCAAAGACCACCCCTAGTGTTTTTCATGTAGGTGTGGGCTCTCGCATGACGTGAGAGTAAAGGTACCTTGGAGTGGATGCGTTCCGAGCTTTATGGAAATCATTTGGATGCATCACTTTCAAGGAAAGGTTGGTGGAGATGACCACCATGTTTTGGAGACAAGGAAAGTTGCCTTCTAGGTTTTGGTAACGATTCCTAACTCCTATTTATTGTTACATGCTTTCCATTCTATTCATTATAGCATGTTTCATTGTTTTGATTAGTATGTAAATGCCATGATTATTAGACTCTTGACATGCATGTATAGCCCTTTGAGACACCCATGTTTAATATGGTCTATTATTTTGTGTTCTCACCGTTTGTTTAGCGATCATGTTAATCATAGCTCCTATAACATGTGTAATTTACATAATAATCATGTTTATGTTTTTCATGTTGATTTACATCTTGTTTTCAAGCTTCATGTGTTGATTACTTGTTTAAATGTTAGTTTTCATTAAGACTAGGTATATACTTGTACATATAGTGGGCCACAAATAAATCTATATATGTTTGTACTTGAATGCTTATTTGAACCCATTAGATGTGCTAGTATAGTCTAGTTTTGATGATCCATGTATTTTAAACTTGTATTCCCATTTTGGTTTGTTTTATGATCATGTGTTTTCATTTCATATATATGTCTATTTTGCCAAACTTTAAGATATACATGTATACCCCTTGAGTCATTTACCTTTTATGCAAATCTATACATATGGACACAATTGTGTTTAGGGATATGTATGCATACTTTTTGTGTTGACAAATCATACATATACCTTGAAATGAAATTTGTTTTAATGGAAATTAGTTTTCATGTTTCCATGTGCTTATGTTTAACTTCATCTATATGTCCATTTTATCCAAATTATTGTTATACATATACATCCTTTTGAGCCACGTGCCTTCATGCATATATCTTTGTGGACTCGTTGTGTTTGGATATGTATGTATACTTTAGTTTGTATAAGACATACATATACCTTGAAGATTAAATAGTTTTGATGATTTTTAGTTTTTCATGTTTAAAGGAATTTTGAGCTTGAATGTCAATTTTCATGATTATGATCTTCACATTGTATTTGTACACTCACTTTATTGTTACTCATGTGTTTGTTTTCATGAGTCATATTTGTGCTTAATTGATTATGAGTGTTGACTATTATGTGGATTTCATGTTTCATGAAAAATAATTTTGTTTTATTCCTTGCTTGAAGGATTTCGTACTAGTTACAAGTTTTCCATTTAACTAGTTACGATATTCTTCATATGGTAGAGTTTTTCAAAACAAAGCTTATTTTTCAAATCTTTTTTTGAAAACCCCTACCTTCTATGGGTGGCTGGATGGGAGATCATGCTCATGTATGCTTCATATTGAAAATTATTTTAAACTTGAACATGGTTGGGTGGTAGTTATATGAGTTATACTTTGATATTTTATTATTTCATTTGGTATCATTGAAATTCTTTCAATTGGTATCAATTTTGACCTTTCTTGTATACTCATATATTTCGTATATGTATGCTTGCATTTCAAAGAATATCAATTTCAATTAGTATCTATTTTTCATACATATATATTTTGTTTATGCTAAAGCTTGAGGTTTAACTTTGTTTCAATTGATTCAATTTTCAATTGGTATCTTATTTCAAGCTTATGCATGTGTTTTTGTTGGTATTTCATAAAGGGGGAGAAAATTCGATTTTCAATTCGATTTTTATGTTTACAATTGGTATTTGTATTTCCACTCCCTTGCTTTATGATAGAAAATAAAAAAAATTTTAAATTGATATCATATACTTAAAAAGAAAAATACTCTCTTTTGATATCAAGATGTTTATTTGAATGTTTTAAAATTGGTATCTCAAATTTTGTTTTAAAAATAAAATACAAAAGTTTTGATTTATATTGCCTATATGCAAGGAGAGCTTAACATCTCTTCTACATATAGATTCATGATGAGTGTATCTTGTATTGAAGAGCTTGACAATCTTCTTTATGTGATACACGGTGTAGGGGGAGCTTCACATCTCCTCTTATGCATTGCATAGTGTACGTTATGTGAATTAGGGCTTGTCATCCCTCCTTCATGTAATGTATCTATGTAGGGAAGCTTCACATCTTCCTCTTCATGAATGTATATAGCATATACCATTTATTGATCTATGTTTACTTTCAATTGGTATCAAGATGCTACGTTGACATATTTTCAATTGATATCTTAATTGAATGTCACCCCTATTTGGTTTTGTTTTTGTTTTAGACAAAAAAAGGGGAGAACATTGTCTTTATTAACCCTTTTATTGATTCATTATTTCGAACAAAAAGGGGGGAAAAAATTTATTGATCTAGTTTTGCTTTTACCCCTTATTGATGATTGTTTCTTTGTATAAAAAGGGTGAGAAGATTTTGTTTTGTTTTGTTTTGTTTTGGTTTTACCCCTTTGTTGATGATGACAAAAAGGGGGAGAAAGATTTTGAGTTTGATTGTGTTTTATATATGCATGTTTATGTTTTGCATATATTAAGTTTAATTTAGTTTAATTTTAATTGGTATCTAGAGCATGTTTGTTTTTTGAACATCTCATTGTGTATCTAGAACCTTTTATTGTTTATGCATGATTATGCATTGTCATTCATTGCATATTTATTGTTTATTTGTTTATGCATGATTAAGGGGGAGCTTCTTTGAAGCTTAACTTTAATCCATGCATATATAACTCCATGAGTTTTGTCATCATCAAAAAGGGGGAGATTGTTGGCCCGAAGGCCTTCCTCTCTAGTTTTGATGATGATTAACTCATATAGTTATGTTTACTAATAATCTTGTGATTTTAGTTACAGATCATTAATCAAGATAT